>CM068584.1:65903178-65925678 GCA_035048485.1 Pteria penguin
CCTCTTTTGTTTCTAAATTTCCGTCTGCTACAGCATGTGTATCCTTTACATTACAATTGTTAACGTGCAACGCACTGTTTTGATGTTGTTTATAAGTACACAAACACGGTTATGACAAGAAAATGACATAAACTATCATTCTCCCATTTTTTGCAACGATTGACCTTATTCTGACAGCAACAGAACCACTTGAATTTAAAAAACAAAATTCATGCTTACACTTTCATTGCCTCATGTACTAATACGTATATTTACAGTGGCCTTCTTGATCACGTTATTACCAGTGAATATCATCGCCGCCTTTTTCATGAAACGTATCTGGCAGTATGTTTATATTCAAATACTTAAAACTTTATATTGCTACATACCAAGATAACTGTAAACGACAAATATTTACCAATTATCACATTATAAGCGTTATGATGTTTTATTTTATTTAACACCTACGGTGATTCCTTTAATGAATTAGATAATGTACACGTATAGATTGATAGTTTTATTTTACGTTTTAGAAAAAAGAAACCAAGAAAAAGCAAATTCTAAAACTGGGTAACCACGTAGCAGAGAATAATGATGTTAATATCTATGAATTCATCGCTGATGTGGAACTTCAAAAGGACAGGAGCACGGACGACAGAGACGACGAACACGATGACATAAGTAATTATGACGGCTGTGGTGGTGACATTGGTGATAGTGGTAGAGGTTATGGTTTTGCTGATGATGATGATGATGATGATGATGATGATGATGGAGTAGATAGTGGTGGCTGTGATGATAAGGATGATTATGATGACATTTTCGGTTTTAGGAAATGATGAGAAATATAACGAGTAATATGATAATAACAGATGGTGGTGAAAATGATGACGCGATTAGCCTACAAATGTACAAAGCTCATTGATGAATCAATAATGTTGTTATTTTGTTGATGTCTGTAACAACTCGTGCTGAAATGATACAATAGCGAATATGGAATTGTTGGCCTTATTATTTTGGTAATTTGGTAAATCTTATTGTAAATATATAAGGTATAAGAGAGACCTGTCATTGTCTACAACAAGAACATAATCGACAAAACAATGTTCTTGATAAGGACGAACATATTCGTTTTTCAATTTATCATAGTAAATAACTATGCATATACAAGCAGTTTACCTTAACATTACTAAATTTAAATGTTTGTATTTTCTCATGTTTGATAATATCATGACGGTTTGGCATAGCCAAGACTTTTAACAATTGAATCGTCAAGTGTCAATCATTGATGATGAAATGCATGTACTTCCAACTTTTGTATCATTCACTGTTTATAAGCATACGCCTTGAACTAAAGATTATGTTACATGTGAGATAAACTATTCGACAATGCTGATTTCCTTCATACATTCACATGAAAATGTCACCGCCTGTCTTCTAAAACCAATTCAAATAAAAGTAAACTGATGGCCGTATATGAAATGGTTTTAACTGGCCATCCACTTTTAAAAGAAGGAAATTCATACTTGCAGAAATGACAAATTGACTGGTCAAAAAACTTGCCCTGCTTATCCATTTAGGTTATTATCTTATTATAGACACGAATCTATAGATAGAATATATGAAGGTTGTATATAAAATTAATTAAATATTGTTTTACGTCACTAAACGATTATTTCACGTGTATAGTGACGGTATTTGCCTGATAAATTGTATATAAATTTAAACCTTTGCAATGGACCCACCACTTTTACGTGCCACGCCTACCGTCACAAAAGACTTCGATTGTACTGTCTCATCCGAAAGCAGAACACCGGTGTGCCCAGGACATGAGTCTAACCAGGGACCTCTCGATCACGAGTCTAGCATCTCATCAACTAGGCCACACCGGCTTTGACAGAAATAAATCATTGATGATTTCATCAATGGTTCCTAGGACAACAATGGAATCAGTTTGCAGTTGTGCAATTCGATTTCAAATTCAGAATACAAATGGTTAAAAAAAGCAGGTGTCAGCATTTCAGTTTAACCTCATCATAGATAGTTACAAGGGTATTGAATCTTAAGAAATAGGAAAAATACCCGTTGCCGTCTCTTTTAAGTGTTGTTCAGAATTGATCCAAATTTCCTTTACAATATTTTCTCAATATATAAACCTTTAAAGACCCTATCAAAAGTACGAACTGTACCTGGCACTCACAATTATGGTATGTGTATTGCAATTCCTTTTTTGCCAATTGGAGGGTTGCTTTAAGTAACATAATTGTGTTTAAGTAATGTAAAGTAAGAAAATATTGACGGTGGCACTCACGGCAATGTACAATGTAAAACAGAATTGAGATAAGCTAATCATAACTCACCACGATGGCCCAAAAGATATAGATGACACACAACTACTAACAAATGTACGCATGAGATTAATATGAACCAACTTTGAGTAAAATATGTTAAGGAACTTAAATATACAAGCATACGCTTCACAACTTCATCTATCTAAGGAATGCACGTATGAATATAATCTGTATTAGAATAACAAAAATCCAGAGCCTTGGTATAGGATCTAACTATAGCAAAAATACATTTATGCTGTGTTTATCACAGTCCACCAAACCTGCCTACATATTAACCTATTTGTGTATGTTCACAAATACACATATTTTCCCCAGAATGTGTATGAAATCGCAGCCATTTACTTTCAGTCCTGTATTATCATTTTTGTTATATTTTTGCCAAATTATTCATAAAAAATAATGCAACTAAAACATGTGCTAAACACGTATATAAACGATTACATATTATAATATAATTATATAATTACGAAACCTCATTGATATTTTAAAGTATGGATATAAAACTTATAAATATGATACAAATAAAATATAATAAAAGTACTATCGCTTTCACAAATCCCGTTAAACATCCTTACACGCACAGAGGGAAAGGTAATGTAATAAGTTAATTCACAGACGACAAAACGTAGTTGTACTATGCCATTGTTTGTTTTTTTTTTTTCTTTTTTTTTTTTTTTTTTTGCAAAAATTATTATCAGAAAGACGTTAATCTTAATTATACGAATTTTAACGTATATTATCACAGAAGATAAATCTCGGTATATTCAAAAGAAGACACAAGAAACAGTTAGTAATAGAAATATTAAGATGGCACTTGAAATTGTATAGGTATCTTTGACGACTGGAAGGTAAGACTGGGTTTTATATTGAGCAATTGCATGATACATCAAGAATCCGTAAACTTACGTACCCGTAAAAGAGATCAGCATTTAAATTGTATTTATCTGCATTATCTTAACAGTTTTATTTTCGCGTTGGACCATTCCTTTGAATCACTCCACACCATTCCATATTTTAATGAATAACTGCCTACTGGATTCAAATGCACCATACGTGTTATGTAATTAAGTAAGAAATGGGATATTTTACAGGAAACATGCATGCATATTTTGTATAGCAGATCAAATATGAATTTTATTATTGTAAGGTACCCTAAAGTCTAGCTACATTATCTCCAAAGGTATATACATAAAACAAAACATTCTAAAGTGTCACCTTATGCTGCCGTCGGTTTATTGATGCAAGAAACTTGCTATTTTACAGATATAACACTATAGAATAGTACTACGTTAAAATTTACTAAATCAGATCATTTCAACGAAAAACTGGTTACATCTTTTTCAATCGGATAATCTAAATTCTATGGAACAAGATTTTGAAAAAGTTTTTCTTTTAAAACTTCGTTTATGCTCTATGAGGTCTCCTGTATCTGGCATTAATTAATTGAAAAGTAGTATCCAAAATATGTTCAGATCACGTCCTTTGATCCTAAAATAAACAGGGTTGAGTTTCACAACAGATAAATAAATATATGTCTCCTCTCTAAAGAGTTCCAAACTAACATACACCTTTTACAACGTTTACCAAGGCAAAAATATTATTTAAATCCGTGCACAGGGGAAGAAGTTATGGCCCGGACAAGGTTATACCAATTCTGTCTATTGTGACCTTGACCTTTGACCTATGAATTTGGTTCAAGGTCATGGCACACTCTTGGATCCTAAATTTGAAATCCGTGCACAGGATTAGAAGTTATGGCCCTGACATAATTTGGTGGACAGACAGACGGACATACAGACAGGGTGATTTCTATATCCCCCCAAACTTTAATTTGGGGGTGGGTGGGTTATAATCACGTATGAACATAGGTTTCAAGAAAAAATCAGTTGACGTACACGTAAGTTAGTCGCAAAGTATATGTCTATGTCTACATTTGAGCTTACGACCTGTAGTGAAACCCCCCCCCCCCCCCCTCTAGGTTGTTTGAAAATGAATTTATATCTAGAAATTGACTATCAATGACTGTGTCGTATGAGCAAGAAGAATAATTTAAATATAGCTGACTTACGCTGTTTGTGGTAGTGATCAGGAAAATGCCGATATGTATCAGTATATGTAATTTTCCGACTGTATCCATTACAGCTTTGACGAAGTGAGCAATTTCCGGAAAATTACTATATATATTTCCAAAGTAGAAGTATAGACAACCTTGGATTAACCTAAAAGTATGTTCGTTTAACTAATATCTGCGATGTCAGAACGATTTTGAATATTTCACAGTCTGAAAACCAAGAAATAAACTGGCGAATATTTTCCAGTAAATACTCGGTGATTAGACTATACATATTTATTTATGTTATACCTCACATTCGTTGTATCAAACAATTTCAATAGTATGGCGAGTAAGTTGAACCTGAAAGATATAAAAATTACCTTTCATTCCAAATACCTGTTTAGTTTCTTAGTAACTAGACAAATAAATCATGGAGTGTTATATGACGAAGACTAAATCCCATTCAAAACATTGTATGAAATGTTTTAGATAAATGACTGATATCGAAGAATAAAACTGTAAAATTTATGATAAAAGTTTCATACTTATTTTGTTTTGTTCATAAAATATGAATAAGGTTTCGTTATTTATAGTTACAATTAAATTTTCGAATAAATAATCCGAATAAGATGTATTTCTTCTAATTATCTGATAAATGAGAAACATTGCGACAACATATGCCTTCTCAGTGATATTCAAAATCTAAACTGGAGATAGAAAGAATAACTTTTTAAAGAGAAAAGTCATTACAAAATTAACCTAAGATCCAAAAAATAATAAATTAATGCTTTGACCTATTTCCTGGTTTGTCGTACATAAGAAAAGATATGTTTTTTTTTCTTTGAATGTGTCCAACGAAAACGTCCGTTAGAGTAGTCTTGGCGCATGTGCTAAGGCATTCATCATGACCGCTTTTCACGTTAACGTGAATGCTATGTTAGAACTGCACCCATCAGTAATTGTCACAAAATCAGAATCCTAATGTACATACACAGTAGCCTACCTCGGACAAAAACTCATCTTCCCTTTCATGGGCTACTGTTTGTTTGAATTATCCCCTTGTCAAATCTATGCAGTATGCTAAATCCAGCTCAAAATTTCGGTAGAATAGAAATATCGTGGTGGATATTCTAGACTTCGATCCAAAATGTACCCATGTGTTCTTGAGATCTGCCATATTGTATATTTGTTCTATATTTGTTATATTGACAGACATCCGTAACGCGCATCAATACAAATTTTAAATCTGGGTCGTGCAAACGAGTATTTACATACCTCAGTGCCTCAGATTTACTTTCATTATCCGATGAAATTTCGTGTCCGTGGTCATATCCATATATTTCATTTCAAAGCAAAGTTACGCAGACCCTGTTCCCTCTTGTACTGACAAAAACATTTTTCAACCTGTGGGGCATTTTTACTATCACCTGATGAGTTCTGCGAAACTGAAATATGTTCATTTAACTTAGATCTGACTTTAGAACTATTCCCTGTATATAAATGATTTTTTATATTAGTGCCTTTCCACGTGAAAATCGTGCTACATAAATTGTCTTCTACACAGGTGCATGGTATATATAATTTGTGCCGTGGGAATTCTGGACATACTATGAAAGATCTAAAATTATTGGGATGTGAATGGAAGTGGAGATATTCACAGAAGAGCTAACATGATAATCCTCGTATAATGTGTGAAATAGTCGTAAGTAACAAACAAACAAAAAGAAGAAAGAAAGAAGAAGATAGATGAAACATCTGCAAAATAAGACGTTATTTGTGGAGTACACTACATAAATGTAAGAAGATATATCCATACATCAATTTGTATATAATAATCATATGTGTTTCTAATATCTCTTTAGTGATGCTCATAGCTTAAGCTATGAAAAGCTGGATAAAAATGTATGAATATTTGAATAAGAAAATCTAATTGACGGAAGAGTAAGAGCCAAAATATCAATGCATAAATGTATACATAAAAACTGGTTCATAGGACAACAGTCCACCAGCATTGGTAAAAACAATCTTATAAATATACATGTCAGAATATATATGGTTTACGTTTTCATGTAACATATCAATGAAAATGTAGCCACAAGTCGTGGCCCCATATGAATAAAAGGGCCACAAATCCTTACGTTGCGTAAACTTGCAGTTTTGATAAACGGGACGGCCGGTGTTATATAGTAGTTTTTCCCCATAGCAGTTTTTCCCCTGGAAAAATGGCTATATAGTAAATTTTCCCCATGGAGGAAAAATTGCTGTATAGTAGTCTTCCCACCATAGTGTTTTTCCCACTCTTACGTAACGGTTTGGAAATTATACACATTCCATCTTGTACAATCAGATATTTGAAATATAAATGTATTATAGTAATAGCTTGTGGATCAAACCGATGTGTTATGGTTAAAGTGTTTCTATGGACTTCAATGGTTTCAATTCAATTTCAATTATTTCTATGGTTTCAATTCAAGAAATTCAATTGCTTTGGCCCCTAAAGCACCTAGGTGACGTAGTTACATTCATTTGACACAGATTACACATGCTTGACCTCGGATCGATTCAGACGCTTATCTATCCAAGCACTGTGGTCACCGTTTGCTGCTAAAAAGGATGTGAAAATACGCAAAAAGATTTGATTTATTGACTGATATATAGAAATAACCATACAAATTACCTAACGAAGAACGCTTCATTGTTAAATGCTTATGGTGTCGCAGTTCAGGGATTCGAGGATATATATGTCATTGTCTAAATGAAGAGTAATATTGTGATATATATATATATATAATAATGAGTCTTTATTTATTTAAGAATTGAACGTATAAAGAATGTCACTTCTTACATTTACCATTTGAACATTTACTAATTTGAGTCATATCGTCATGAATGAGACCTATGCGCAAATAAACGACAATTTTTACAATGAAATAATATAAGAAAATACCAGATTATGAAAAACATATATAAGAAGAAAGACTTGTGTACATATTTGTACATATTTACAGAAAAAAAGAAAGAAAAAAAAAACCCCCTTAACTTGTCAATTATTATTACAATTATTATTATTAAATACGAAATAAACATATATTTCAATAATTTTAATCGTTTAATACAATTATATCAAAGAAAATAAATGTTTGTAATCAATAATAGAATGAGAATGATATGAAAGAACATTTCAACAGTCAATATCACAGTAGTTCATAGAGGATGCGGTTGAATAAATGAACGCATTTGAATATGGTCCCTCTTCTCAGTGCAACTAATTTGGTGCAGTATGTACCCAGTGTCTACATATGTCACATTCATACATTGTCCCGAATTTACAAATAGTAAATGTACGCATTGGGTAGTGATTTGGGATAATAAGTTCTGTTTTTTCGTTCTCTGAACTTTTTTATGATTTGTCTGAAATCAATATTATTTATTTGCTTTTACTATTTTATATCATGTGCGAAAGGGGGGGGGGGGGGGGTTTCTTTCATGATTTTACTGAATATCATTAAAATAAATTATTTATTTTATTATTGAATGAAGTAATACAATGTATATTAGAAATAAAAACAAGTTTTAAAATTTAACATTACTCCAATCACCTAAAGGAATGATTACATAATATTGAAATACATGTAATTGAAATACCAAGACAAAGAAGAACCCTATTTGCAAAAACTTTATATTTGTCATATCACTTTATCATCCACGTTTTAAACCAATATATATCTGTAAACATTACTATTACTCGCTATATAACATCTGTATTGCGCCAAGAACGCCATAGTCAACAACGGAAAATACATAACGTATTATTCACAATAAAATAACAAAAACATATCATTAGCCCGATTCTATTCTGAAAAATCAGGGGACACCTTTCCCAATATGACTGACATATATATCCATTGGTATCCAAGTTTCGACCCCGGCCGTCGGGTCCGATTTTCTAATGTAATTCTCATATTGTGCCTCCTTATCGGTTTGTAGAATTTGGTGGTATAAACAAAAGATGTAGGTCCACTCTTTCGATTGCAAAACGTATGACGCAAGACATTTGATTTTAGCATGTAAGCCTATATATAGGTGAAATATTGCTGGTATAACGTAAAATATAATACAGCAAAACTCAGAAAATGTGTATTGGCAAAAAGAATATGTTCTGAATATTCTGAAATCTTCAAGACAATGATGGCACTCATTACAGTATTTTTATCATACACACTCTGAAAGGAACTGAAAATAAAATGGAAATTAAGTATTAACATTATTTTTCTTTTTACTTATTATATTATTTCAGAATGTCTACACTTTCTGTCCTGCATATCACTAACGTATGTATTAAGAGTGTTACTTGCGCTGGTTGCATTACCTTTGAAAGGCCATATTAGGTTTGGTATCATGCAGGTTTCAATCAATGACACATTTATATATTTTATACAGTGATATTCTTCCCTGACAAATTCTGACGTAAATGATCTTGTTTTCCATTTCAAAGAAATATCAGCATTTGTATTATGAAACTTATGATGATTTGTTTTCCATACCGTACGATTAATAGATCTATAACCGAAGAATAAGTCTGCAACATCACCATTTCTGGACGATAAAAATTAAACGTTAACATAGATATCAGTAAAGGAGTATCTTTCTGAACGAACGAACGAGCAGCGATAAGTAAGTTTCAACAAAGGATTTTCTCATTTTTCGGACAGGGAATTCCTCATTTTTTTTTTCCTTGAAAAGATTTTATCTCACCCTATAGGCATGTGTAAAACCGGAAGTTGACGAACTGCTTCTAAAATATTTGTGTGTGCACCTTGACCATACTTACAAAAATATACATTTTGAATTTTTGTTTAATAAGCTAATTATTACGAAAAATCGTCTTTATGCTGTTTATTCTTGTCAATAAAAATATTTTAAACAGGGACGTATTTGTCTTGCGTACGACACTAGTCTGAGTCTGGATATCAATATGCATGTGCACTCGATTTCAGATTTCTTTGCACCTCCCGGAACACGGTGTTAGATCCTTATTATCTCTCCGACCCATTAGTCTGCCTTAGACAAGTCTTTCGGCTCTATACTTTAATGTAACCATTTAATGTTACTAGTACGCTCTTCGAATATTTATACTTTGTGTTTCAACAGTCTCTGCTTTGAGCGTCATTTAAGAGATATAAATACGCACAGGATGCACTGAACGGGAGATACCGCCATTAAGTGCTGTCATAATATTCAGGGAGGAAATAAAACATATTCCAGCAAAAATGACGTAAAGAAGAATGATACGTTATTGTGACGTCAAACGGTTGCTAAATGCAATTGATGTTATTAACTGATAGTACACAAGCGCCGCCTAAGGGACCTAACCTCCCATTTATGCTAGAATATATCTTCATGTATCGGTCGTATCCGTTTTCATATAATAAATTGGACCAAAAACGGCTATTTATGTAGTAACAGACACCATATATTATGTATTAATCGTTTCACTGGAGATTCATGAATATAAATATATCATTGTCTCCATCCCACTGCAAATCCCCATCATTCGGCCATGAGCACCATTGACTAGACATAGCTTGGCGAAACCTGCATCTTGTGCATAAAATTATAACTTGTATATGTTTGAATATGCATCGATGCGTTAATCTTTCCAAGACACATCTTGATATCAGAAAGTCACTGATGTCTAGATTTCGCTCTCTAAATTATCGGCGTATCTCGATACCTAAAAGAGGTGCACGGAGAAAAAAAGATAGATGTCTAAAAAATATTGACGCGCCACCCATGAAAGTTTTTCATAAACATAATTAAATTTCGATTATTTATGAAGAGTGCCAAACCTTTAAAACGTTAACATGTCATAACCCATACTAATAATCATCATCATTTATCACTCGCTTCTTGTTCTTTTCTTGTTGTTGTTGTTGTTGTTGTTGTTGTTCTTCTTCTTCTTCTTCTTCTTCTTCTTATTATTATTATTATTATTAGTAGTAGTAGTAGTAGTAGTAGTAGTAGTAGTAGTAGTATTTTTACTATTATTAGTAGTAGTACTATTTTTACTTTTATTATTTTTTTTCTAGTAGTAGTAGTAGTAGTAGTAGTAGTAGTAGTACTATCATTATTAGTAGTAGTGGTAGTTTCATCATCATCATCATTATCATTATTGTTGCATGTATTATGGTTAAGACACTACTTGAGTTAAAATTTCTAAATATTTTCAGGTCGATGTAGTACCAAAATAATTAAATGAAGCGTAAAACACTTTTTAAACGCCAGTGCTAAGTGAAGAGCTTAGGATTTTCAAAACTCATATTACACAGTTGATTTGTTAATCACTTATTGGTACTCGCTTATTTTTCGTCGGATGAATACCGAAAACAAAACAGTAAATGGGAAGGGTTCACTATTTTTAAATTCAAATGACGTACCCACTACGCTAGTGAAGGCAGCAAAACTTCCCCGAGCGCTCTTTCCGCAGCTCAATAATTACGTGCCGACTTTAACACATGTTTCTTAAACGGTTTAATCTGCACACCTTCTCTCCTAATGGTTGTTATAATGACGACCTCCCGTTTTATAAAAAGAATTATGAAAAATGAGGATTTTTCAAGATCATAAGTAACAGCATTTTATTTTTAAATTCACTCGTATGCAGTGTTTTAATGTTCAAGTTAGGCTTCTGAAATGTCCGCTGTCATGTTTTAGAGGTAAACACCTTACAAACTTAAACGCTCTAAATAACCAATTATAAGGGAAACCCTCTATATTAAGGGTTTAGTGATAGAAACAAAATATTGTAATAAAAAGTTCATAATCTGATTTTCATGAGTATGCGAAGTAGTAAATACAGACATAAATATGAGCATGGACATAGCACAACATTATTTTTACTTGAATACTCTTCATCGTATGAACATTATTCCCAATGTTATTTTGAGTTGAATTTCGGCCCACGTTAATAGTCACGTATTTCGTCACCTTGTTTCTCTTTGGTGTTTCCGTAATTCACTACTTTGTATAACCAGAACAAGTGGACTTGTGGCAACAGATGCAGGTATTTCACATTGATCTTCGTTGTGCATGTGAGTTATCCTTCTTTTTGCCTTTAGATAGAAAGAAGAGGACCCGCCATGTGCGTCAGTAACGAGGAAGCTAGATTCATTATTATTATTATTATTATTATTATTATTATTATTATTATTATTATTATTATTATTATTATTATTATTTTTATTATTATTATTATTATTATTATTATTATTATTATCAACCAATGTCCATTTAGTGTCTGAAATGTCCATAACAGATGATCTTGTGTTAACTTACAATTGTTAACCTTTTAGCAGCCCCCCCCCCCCCCCCCCCCCCCCCCGCCCGGTATTAGAGAATCACGATAGAAAGAACACATACATATTTGATCTAGTAAGTAATAAGTTATATAAACAAAACAGAGACACGAGAGGTTATTACATAGACTACAACGGGGTAGTTATCCCTATGCAATGGCGTATGTTCACCTTACAGTAGGAAATATAAGAAAAGGTGCATGTTTTGGAATATGTTGTATTTTATTCTAGGGTAAACGAGTTTTCCACGACGTGGCATAACGGATCAATTCAGTGATCCTAAAACACTGATAAAGGAAATACATTTGTATGTAGTTTTCCCTATTCCATATCTAGATTAAATTTCTGTGATGTACACAGACTGTACCAGTTTCCTTGAAGATAACGAACCTTGATAATACTATTGCCGATAGCATTGCCATTTCCGGAAGAAACATTTCTCTATATACGACGATTACATCCTGTTTTATGTTCTATCTGAATGTGAAAACATATATGAATTTACGTCTTTACCCAGGAAAAAAAAAAGCTATTTGAGTGATTCTGTGCTATTATTTACTGATTTTTTTATCATGATTTACAGTCGTTTGAACGACCACTATATAAATATTTATATCAAAATTCTAATCACATTCTCGTGTAGCTATGCTTGGAGTTGCCCAATAAATGAATCGAACTGGAAACAGAGGAGTGCAAACTTAATTTGCAAATCACCGTTTGAATATCATTGCATTCTGACAAAGAATGGAGATGTACTGGAAATATGCTTGAGACCCATATACCTCAACTCTGAAAGTAAGTATAACATTTTCATCATTTCATTATTCTAAAAATAATACATTTTGACCACCTTATGAAGACGGCACATACACTAAATCCATATTATTCAAATATAACTGTGTACTTCAGTCGAATGCGTAACTGGCTTCTAAATTTCTAAACTTGAAAAAGAGGCCTAATGACTCTTTTTACGATTATTTAATTATGTTACGGTTTTGAACAATACGGTTTTGAATTATAATACTACTAATAAAAATAGTAATACTAATAACAACAATAATATCACCACGAATGTTTCACGTATATGGTGACGGCATCTGCATGATTCGGGGCATACAAACCCGAAGCAGTGAAGAATAATAATATTAAGGAGGAATTAAACACTTGACTCCCGAATTCAATTTTCTTCATTTTTTCATAATTAGTATTTGAATATGATATCTACTAAACTGCAAAGTATGAAAAAAATTTATTCACACAATTCTGAAAAATTTGACTTTGAATAAGCTCCCTCTGAGGCATATTTGGAGTTCCCTTGAAAGGTACTACAAGGTCAATTTAATATGTTTTAACTTTACCAAATGTAAATATATATCAGAAACACTAATCAGGTATCAGAAAAGGAATAATTTTTAAGTAAAATCTCCAAGGAGAAATTGTTTTGAAAGAACTTATTTCAATATCTGTGCTAGAAAGGTTTCAGTAAATATACAACATCAGTAGAAAAAAATCCCCTATTTTCTCCCCTAAAACAGCATTTTACAAAAATCTGCAAATTCAATTTTCAAGAAAAATTATATCTATAATCCTTAGTGTCCAATTGCACAACATTAAGAGTATGGAGAAAATTTATCCACAGGAATAGAAAATATGGTCACCAAATCTTTACTATTTTGACATGTCAGAAATTGTCCAATTTGGGAATGGTCATATAAATATAAACATGAAACACATATTAACATTTAAAATTAATTTAATATTAATTGATTTTGAATGATAACAATATATCATATATTACAACACATTTTATGATCAATTTCTAAATTGAAAAATTAAAAAAGAGGCCCGAGAAAGTCAAAATTGCTCACCAAAGTCCCAATGTTACATATGAAAATGACCAAGACAAATGATGTCAAAATTGTAATGAAATGAAATTCTAGAATAAGATGTAATCTAAAATGTTTGAAAGAGATCCCTATATATCACTTATGCATAAATAAAGAAAACTTGAAACAAAAGCAGAGAATATTTGGTGACAAACAATATTCTCAATTGTTGCACCACCTACTGACAAATATAGACTATAGTACAATCTTAACACATTTTATCAGGTATGTGTTTTGAGGATTTATTATAAGAATGCAAGAGGTATTACTGGCTTTGGTGAGCAAAATTAAACTAAAAAGCTACAATTTGAATTCCAATGTAACTATTCAAATAGTCATCAACTAACCCCTTTCCTTACCTTAATTAACCACTAGAAAAACACAATTCTTGATTCAATTTTTCAAATTTATTATGTCATTTATAATAACATTGTAAAAGACACTGATGTAAAGTACATAACCTGCATATAAATTAATAACCACCAAGGATATTGTAAAATGTGTCACTTTGATCTACCATATAATAACATCAAATTTCAACCAAATGTGTTTGTGAAAATGACAGCCCCCCCCCCCCCTCCCCCCTCTTTTAGAAAAAAAGTCTGTAAAATGGTAAGAGATTTTCTTGGCCCAAAGCAAATACATATTAAGAAATATGAAAGCCCTTTACCATTGAATAGTTATATGTTAATAAGTAAGGATACTGCTGGTTTTTTTTAAATTAACAGTAGTTCAAAACCCAAAATCTAAGTCTCTGACTCTAAATTTGACCTTGACAAAGTCTTTCCACATGGAATTCACATTTGAAATATAAACCTCATCACCTATCATTCAGAAGTTATGGCACAGATCTACTTTTTGCAGAGAAATAGAGAGACAGCTGACCAACTATTATATTAAAACTAATGTATATCCCACCATCTAAGATTGGGTGCATTAAAAGGTTAAATGTTTACAGATTGTTAACTGTAGGACCACATATAATCACTTGGACAATAGCTCAGTTGCACTCTGGTCTTCCATTTTGGTTAGCAAAACACAAATTCCATTCTCTTTATAATGCAGTCTCCTCCTGACAAGGAAATAATTTATTCAAAAGTAGGTTAACCATGATCAGATTCCAGCTTAATCTGTAACTACCAACATCATTGTAACATGACCTGAAATAATACATTGCAAAAGATCTTAATTTAATTCAAGAAAAACAAATTTATATAACTTTAAAAATTTGCCTTTTTCAGTAACATGGTCCCAATCTCCCAAAGTTATCTGGATAAGAATTAGTTATTTTTTAACAATAAATATGAAGTTAAAGAAATTGATAAAAGTTACATATTCTCAACTAAGGAGATTTAGTGCAAACACCTTTAAAATTCAGAATCTGAATAAAAATCCCTTAGAATGTGATAAATGTCACAAAACGCTGCTGCTTTCAATATACAACAAATATGCATACTCAGTATAATTACTTGATTGATTATTACTCTTGAAAGTTTTGATATACATGTAGTTTTAAGCAACTTGGGCAATCATAAAAAAAGTAATAAAATAAAAAGGACAGCCAATCACAGACATTGCCCTCTTGGCAGCTATCTTGGTTGATGGAGGGGTAAAAACACACAAAGTTAAAAAGTAGTGCAGGGACTTTTATTTTGACACTTCAGAATAATATTGAAAGTGTGAAAGTCAATAGTCACAACTGTCACAAAACTGTGAATATAACTCACTCATGAAGCTTTTGGATTGTGTAAGAAAAACTTCAAATATGTTAGTATACTAAGAATGCCTTCATTAGCATTATGAAAATAAAAAGAGATATAATAAAATAGTTCAATGGAATTACAAGTATTTCTGAAATCAGATTATGTTATTATTCATATTAATCATGAGACATCTTAGTAAAATGCAGAATAATTATTGGTTTAAATACAAAATGACAACTTTACCTAATGTAGCCTATTTATTTATATCAAATGCACCAGTAGATCCCTTTTGTAGTTGGAACTTGACATACATGTATCACCACACTGCATCCAGAATTTGTGCACTTCATATGCAATATGCTTCCTAGGCCATATCTTAATGAAAATATAAAAGAATGCATGATAATGCCTCATTTTCAAAATTTTATACTTGATCTGTATTGACAAGAAGATTCTTCTTCTTCCATTACATACTAAGTGTACTATATATGTTACATTGTAATTGATCAATACTTAGATTAGCTGATTATAATATATGTGTTATGTAATAGAAATTAATGCATTCCTAAAAACACATTCTACAGTATAGTCATTACATTTCATGATTATTTTCAACTGAAGACCTAGATTTTTTCAAATAAACAGGCATTCTCTACCCAGAACTCTGATAGAGAATGATAAACAGGATGGCAAAACACCCCCCCCCCTATTTGAACATATTTGCATCATAAAATTTTAGTTGAATTGTTTCTTAAGAACCTTAATGTATTTCATATTTTCTCACTCAATACAGTATGTATTATTGTAAATTATAAACAGAACTACTGATTACTTGTACATAAATACAGGATAGATATACATGGCCCTGGGTTTGAAATACGACTGTAGTGGCAGATTTAGAGGGCCCCCTTTTTTGCCACATATTTACATGTAAACATTCAGATTTGGCATCAAAAATGACCGAGTAGATTGGCTAATACACATGTGCCCTCCCCTCCCCTTTTCAAAAATTTTGGATCCGCCACTGGATTGTTTACCTCTGCTCCCGTACTATATACGATAAATTTAGACGAGTCACACAAACAGTATTTACGTATCATCAGTATGTTGAGCTAAAAACCGTACCTCAACAATTCTTCTTCCTCAGTTCCTGTATTCCAACATAAATCTCCATCAACATCGTTCAACTACTCTCTGCTAACTCGGGTACAGTACTAATTTCTATTGAAACGGTCGGCTCAGGTGGGGAAGGTATGAGCCGACCGTTTCAATAGAAATTAGTACAGTACATGTGTGCCGGTTGGTTTTTGTACGCGTACGCTAGTTCCGATCTACTTTTCGATTTTAAATGCTCCCTTTTCCACTTTTGATAAAGATATTTGATTATCAGAAACACATTTACATCGAGATTTTCTTTTTTACTCATCTTAACTTTCAATATTCGCCTCAATCGTGTCTTCTGCTCTTCTAGCGCTTTGTATCGAATGTAAACAATCTTACGTCATTTTTATCAACCGATGCATTCCGAACGGCGCTATATTCGGATAGTGTTTAATTCCTCCTTAAAAGTAATAATAATAATAATAATAATGATAATAATAATAATAATAATAATAATAATGATGATGATGATGATGATGATGATGATGATGAAAACACGGTTTACAGTCATTAAACCAAGGAGGGAGTAAAGCCACACTGTAATGTGCCCACCGTTGTGTTTAAGATTTTATGTAGGACTCAGTTGATTTAAAAGGACTATGGAATACAGAATAATTCGTACCATCCGAGATAGTCATTTTCTTACAGTCATTGCGTTTTTACGAAATATTGTAGTAATGTTGTATTTTTGAACAAATCACCTAATTCGGATTATATTATTGGTGTTTATCTTGTTATTAGTTATATTTTGTTATCTATTTTAATAGAAGTGGTGTACACAGTTCTACCATTTTTAATTCTTATCGTTTTACAAGGTAAATGTTTCCCTTATTATTTTAGTGTTATATCCTTTTATTTAATTTGCTTTTCATTTATTTATATATTTATTCTAAAAATAATAATTGTTTTGCAGAATGTCCCATTTTAGATACTGACAATTGGAGCATCATATCACAAGTCTGTAGTGGAAATTGTCCAAACAGGGGGTATCAATCGAATGAACTTTACAAATGTAAGCTGGATTGTGCATGTATGTAATATACTTAGTATTCCCTGCAGTTATACAATATATCGATTTTGATAAACTCCCAACAAAAGTACACAAAATGGATTTTTTAAAGTTATACACCCTCTGTTTACTTTTACAATACATTTTGTAGGTAAATTTATTGTAGCTAAATCGTATTGATTACATATATAGGCCTAAATATATTTTTAAAAAATACCTTTTCAAATGTTGTGATCAAGATATGGCTGTCTAAAAGGCGATTTTTGTAAACAGAGTGTTTACAACCAACTTATTACGTGATCTAATTTGCAGGCCGCATCATGGAGGGCGAGGTAAATAAACTTGACCAGTAACTATTAAAAATCTGTATTCAAGTCTGCTAAAGTCAGTACTTATTGAAATTGCTTTCTGTTGAAGTCTCCCTTAATCGTATTTGTTTTTAATAAAATGCGAATGCGGGAAGTCAAGCTATGGTTACATTTATTGAATACCCGCTTTATTTGCGAATTATTTTCTGTTTATTTTGATACCCCGAGGGTTTGAAGAAAAAAAAAATGGTATCAACGCAAAGGCGATAAAAATACATTTTTTTACATGCCCTACTGCTTGAAATTATACTGAATTGTAGGGTATACTATTTTAAAGATATATCGACTCTCACAAGTCTCAAGCACAGTATTTGGAGATATATAACTTTTCTTTGAAGGGCTCGATTGAAATATTTATATGTAGATATCGTCATACATCGTCGCCATAACGTTAACCAGTGGATAAGTACATGTGCATCAGCAAATATTTTCCACCTTTATATCACTAGATTTTTCAAAATGCCACCTTTTTCGGTTGTTTTCGTGTGTTTATCCTCGTAATCTTATATGAATGGACCATTGCCTATATTTAGGGGTTACCGAGCGAGTATTTTACAAAAACTGACAGGGTGTCGGCGAATACCTTGTTAAAAATTGAGTTTCACTGAGGATGTTAGCATTTGACAAAAGTAATTACAACTAGAGGTACACAGTTATGGATCTCTACTCCAAGTCACTAATGACAGTCATAGCAAATAATTACAGGGTATCGTGACGTCACAAATCAGAAACTGCAGAGTATCTCGACGTCATATGGAAAACTGCAAGGATATCGTGAATACACTTGCATTTTTTAAATCGGACAGTCAATAAGATCGCGTGTTACAATTGATTTTTGATTTTTGTTTTACGTCACACCACGAATATTTCACGTATATGGTGACGGCATCTGCCTGATGCGGGGCATAAAAATTTTGACCTTTGCAACGGACCCATCCGAAGCAGTGAGGGATCTTTAACGTGCCATGCTTACCACGACTTGGGGCCTCGGTTTTTACTTTCTCATCCGAAAGACATGACACCGGCATGACCAGAGCGGGACTCGAACCCCGGCCTCCTGATCAGGAGTCCGACGTGATACCATCGCGTGTTACGAGCAAAACGCATAATAACTAAAATTATGTTGAGTTATTCGTAACGTACCCTTAGTTTTCTCAGACTGACAATGCTGTGCTCAAATTCTAGCGTCAAAAAGAAACGTCGTGAGAGTTTTGTTAGGGTCGGCTTTTTTTTCTGAGACCGCATCTATATCTTATGCCTTTTTTATTCTTTCCAAAAACACTATTGGTAAAGTATTGCAGATTTTAAGCTTGAGAAGGGATTAAACTATGTATATATTTTTTTTTCTCTGGTATCAATTTTCATATGTTGTAAATGCTTTATGAGTATATATTTTTCTCTGAAAAAAAATATTATACCTTGCACAGACACAATAACTATCATGTACTAGTAATATTTACATTAGAAAGTCATACAGTTTCCTTAAACTATTAATCATGCCTTTAACGTTGTAGTAAATGTATTCTCTAACGTATTCTATATATATTGGTAAAATTGTTGAATACAGAGGAACATCATGAGAACCGAGGAAAGGAAAAAAGTAATAAAAAAAAAAAAAAAAAAAAAAAAAAAAAAAAAAAAAAAAAAAAAAAAAAAACCAACTACAACAACAACAAACAAACAAACAAAAAATTCATTTATTAAAACTTTAAAAAACGTACAATCAGGATTCCTATAATCTTAAATGTTACAGATGTTCATAGACTAGACTCCCATTATATGGATAACGTTGGAACTTTCTTCTCCAATGGAATTTCCCCATCCCAATTTCTATGGTGATCTTGTGAACAATCTTCATAAACCACAATCTGCAATTGTTGAGGGCCGAATAAGAGAGGCCGCGATGTTACGGCTTCAGGTATCCAATCAGTATGCACATCTAAATATAAGCTAGATATCTCTCGAGATATTTGCGGCTTGCAATGACACCATCATCCAACCTCCGCAACATAATATGGGTTATTGACTGTGCAACTAGAGAACGAGTTGTTGGAACGTGTATACATGTTACGACATTTAGGCTATCTACGTAATATAGAAAATTATGTTGATAGATGCGACAAAATACTCAACGGTGTCCTTGTGTCCAAAAGCTGACACCGAAAGTGATGATGATGACGATGAATTCGTAATTGAAGAATGAATCTATGATTTAACTTTCTGACCAACTTGCTAACTTGATTATTTCAATACTACAGGACGCTAATCGATATCTCTCTGCCTGTGTGTTTCTCTTTCTGTTTTCATATCGTAATATAATTATAGTTTGCACAAATTTAAAAGGTATATATTTTCTGTGTTTATTACTTAAATCTAGGATACATATAAATGCTCCAAATTAAATTTGATTAACAGCAAAGAAATGAAAACTTCAATGAATCGGTCTATTTGTCATTTCATAATATACATGTTAAACTTGATGAAATACTATATCTGGTATTGATACTCTATATTAACGTGATCAGAAATCATATACTGATTAAGGTATAGAATAGTCTTGCTCAGTCTTCAATTTTACATTTATTATCACTGGAATACACTCCGATATGAACCCAAAAAAGCCTGAATTAATGCGCTTAATAATTGAATTTGATGCACGTGATATTTCTCGATTTTTAGCTCACCTGAGCCGAAGGCCGTCGTCCGTCGTTAACTTTTCACATTTTCGACTTTTTCTTCAGAACCGCTGAACAGAATTTAATGAATTTAATGCACGAAGAACTCATGGTCCCCTACTAAAGTTGTTGTTTTTGTCCATATCCGTCAGCAGGTGGCGCTTCCACAGGCAGAAGTAAGTCACCAAGGGTACCCTCCTTTAACAAACTTCTTCTTCAGACCAAGGGCATACAGAGACAAAAGCAGTATTCTAGAGAGAAGTGTTGTTATTTTTGGTTCCGTTCCGAAATAAAATTTTTGACGTTTTCTTTTTTTTTTTTTTTTTTTTTGACATTTCTTTCTTTCTTTCTTTTACGCACGTGTAAAGTTTTAAGTGGTAAAACTATTAAAGCATTTCTTTTCCTTCTCAGATTCCCAAATGACAGTGCCTGATACAAAATTAACTCTCATCTTCATCATCTCTGGAGGTGAGGAATGTAGTTTTAAGTTCAAGGCTTGTTGAAGAAGAATAAAGAATTAAAGAATGATAGTTCAACAGTATTTTACAATAGGAAACATAAAAATAGTCACCATTACTACACTAGTGAAGGTTATAAATCATGTTTTAAAATTCCGTTTTCATGTATAAAACAGTAGTTTGTGATATATAGGTATATATTTTCTGTGTTTATTACTTAAATCTAGGATACATATAAATGCTCCAAATTAAATTTGATTAACAGCAAAGAAATGAAAACTTCAATGAATCGGTCTATTTGTCATTTCATAATATACATGTTAAACTTGATGAAATACTATATCTGGTATTGATACTCTATATTAACGTGATCAGAAATCATATACTGATTAAGGTATAGAATAGTCTTGCTCAGTCTTCAATTTTACATTTATTATCACTGGAATACACTCCGATATGAACCCAAAAAAGCCTGAATTAATGCGCTTAATAATTGAATTTGATGCACGTGATATTTCTCGATTTTTAGCTCACCTGTGCCGAAGGCCGTCGTCCGTCGTTAACTTTTCACATTTTCGACTTTTTCTTCAGAACCGCTGAACAGAATTTAATGAATTTAATGCACGAAGAACTCATGGTCCCCTACTAAAGTTGTTGTTTTTGTCCATATCCGTCAGCAGGTGGCGCTTCCACAGGCAGAAGTAAGTCACCAAGGGTACCCTCCTTTAACAAACTTCTTCTTCAGACCAAGGGCATACAGAGACAAAAGCAGTATTCTAGAGAGAAGTGTTGTTATTTTTGGTTCCGTTCCGAAATAAAATTTTTGACGTTTTCTTTTTTTTTTTTTTTTTTTTTTGACATTTCTTTCTTTCTTTCTTTTGTTTTTTTTTTTTTTTTTATTTTTATTTTTTTGAGTGGTGGTGGCCAATTTGTCACATCTCCAACTGTTATCTACAAGACTGTTGAAAGGATTTTTCTTTGTAGAAATAAATCACTTATGATTCCCTTCAAATTCTGTCGTTTTCGTCATTTTTTAGACTTGGTGATTTCAATGCAGAAAAGTGTCATATTTCCTAGTTAATTGATAATGATGATTTCTTATGGATTATTTTGATCATAATTATGGGTTGGAAATGTTATTTTGAAAGAATTTTGTCAATATCTAATTTTTTATTTTATTTTCTATGAATTTTATACATGGTATACATGAAGCACTACAGGTCCTCTATCAAATTTTACATTTCATCCAAATTGGTCAACAGAGGGTGTCACCATGTCTAAAAAATGGGTCTCACAATGGTACATATACCACTTGGTAATTGAAATATAGAAAGTAGCGGTGCATATCCCGCTGTGGTCAATCTTCTTTTTTCAGTTCTGTACACATCTAAGTAAGGTTTTAGATGTTTTTAAACACTCAACATATGAAATTAGGCCTTTTTAAATTGGATCTGGACAATATTTCGAACAATGGTTGTTCATGACCCAGACTTGAAATCAGT
>CM068584.1:65928178-65965678 GCA_035048485.1 Pteria penguin
ATCTATGCATACTTATATAAATACATACATACATACACACATGTATGTATGCATACTTATTTACATAGATACATACATACATACCTACATACACACATACCTACATACATATATACATACATACAAACATGCAAACATTTAACAATACTTACCACCATTATAATCGATTTCTTCAAATAATTGAGGAACTGGAATAATTATAATAGGATTTTTCCATACAAAGCAAAGTCTGTTAAATATTCAAGATCATGGCGTTGTATACAACAGTTTGTTTTACGTCACTCTAGGCTTTACTCACGCATGTGGTAACAGCATCTGTCTGATGCATTGCAAAATTTCTACCCTGCAACGGACCCACCCGAGGCAGTGAGGGACCTTTTATGTGCCACAAACTTTAAGATATAAAATCTACGTTTATGATAAAAAAAAATACTATGGTTTATAACTTCTGGAGGACAATTCGATGATTTCAACGTTGATTTTAATCTCTGCACATTCCATGGTGGTGGTTTCAAGGAGAACTATATAATTATATATCTACCTATGTTGCATTACGTCCCGAACACGTTCTATTGGTTACACATCCGATATCGCAGGTCATGGTAGCACATTCACCTTTTGTCACTGTAGATAGTCATTAACAACGTGGGCGGTGTGTGGGCGTGCGTTGACCTGCTGTAGAAAGGCGTTTCGCTAATAGTGTGAATAAATGGTATGGCGTGCTGACGTGCAATCTTGTCACGGTAGCGTAGGCCACTTCACCTGCCCTACAAAATCATCAATGCGGTCCTTCCTTCTGTTGTAATTCACTCTCAGACCATAACGGTCCCTCCGTCAAATGCGAGGCACTAAATAACGCAGTAGTCTATGAAGCTTAATCCGGCACGACTTTCAGCCAGAATATGACCGTCACTGATATTGAGACGAAATTTCGACTCGTCAGTAAACAGGAATTCTGTCCAATCTCTAATATTGAAACGACATTGCCTTCTATATCGCGCTAATGTAGCAACACGGTGACGCCGGAGCAGAACAGGACGGATAGTAGGACGTCGAGGACGGGTGTTGGTCTCTCACAGTCTGTTTTTTACGTTGCACAGATTTATCTGGCGATGCCCAGGAATACTTCCAGCGGTCAGAGACGCAAATCGGAATCGATTACGCAAATGTTCTGTCTGAATATACGTATCTTGCCGACGTTGTAACGTCTAACCCGAGTGTCCTGATAATAGACCGTCCAAAACGATGCCACTTTGCTTTTGAGAATAACTTTGAGGTATATGCAGTTTTTATTCCCGCTAGCATATATTATCGTGTTTTACAATATAAGAATGGTGTCATTATACGCAATTAGACACATTTATTTATCCAATTCTTATGATGTTATTTTATGTTATGGCTCAGAGTTCATGTATTTAAGCGATCAGCTTTGTAATGCAGGCGACCAGGATCAGCCCCTCTGGTTATTTATCTCCTGAAATACGATCAAAATATTGTTGATAACGATCAGCAACACGAACCAACAACAATTTGAAAGAGTTGCTGCTGTCTAACCATTCCAACTTACTGAGATAGTGGTGTCAGTTAAACGCACTTGTGCATTTCAGAAGAGTACCTAATGCTATATGTAAATGCGCTGAAGATTTCCGCCGGTAACATTGTCGGATATCCACCGATATCAGAGAACAGAACAACAATATAATGAAATTCAATATGAGGAAACTGAACACTTCAAATAATATGCATATTGAACTACAGTAGCCTATTTAAACAGGCCCTGTGCAACACACCCCCTCCCCCTTTCCATAACTTTGTTGATAATACTTTATTTTGCCATCTTCACTATTTATGTCCAACCGAATCTATCGAGGAGTTAGGAAATACAATTGTTTAATCCATTATACAACGCTTTTTGTTTAGTGTAACATTGCGTGTAATGTAAAATTTATCAAAAGGTACCTTTATTTCGGAATATTACCCTATTCGGATATCGGCTATTAAAATATTGTTGCAATCTTTGAAAACGTAAGTAAAGTATACGAATTTCTTTGTAACGTGTTTACAGATGTGTAACTCATATACTCATTCTTATGATGAATGTCAACACAATATTTGAGGTCAGTATTATTTCTGCCTTCCTTAAACAGATAAAAATGGAAACAATGAACAGATCAATCATAAAACGTACTTCCGCTATTCATTCTAGATATAAGAGACAAACACATCGCAAAGAGGAAATTTGTTCTATGTATACACAGGGGAATTATATATGTTTTGATAGCAGTACAAAAATAAAGCGCAAAGTACTTCCACGGCTGTTCGATCGGAATTCTGCAAACCTGTTATACAGTTATGTTTCTGAAATACAAAGCAATATATAATAAGTAGCTTTCAATATAAAATTTTGCTCTGAATGGAATATACAAAAACATATTCTCTGTTGAATTAAGGCTCAGGCACCAAGAACTATATTCTTAAAACACTTCTAAAACACTCACATAACATTTTTTTATACATAAAGGCGCTTTTGGCATAAGAGAAATATAACCAAAAACAAAATATGAATAAAATGGATAATCATTACAAATTTAGAAAACGTTTGCATATATGAAATAATTCAAAATTACCCCTGCACTCCTCTCTCTCTCTCTCTCTCTCTCTCTCTCTCTCTCTCTCTCTCTCTCTCTCTCTCGTGTTTGTTTTTTTATTCGCACGTAATAGTAGCATGGATTTTGTACATCGGTATGCCTATCGGTTTTAATTGCACAACAACTCACCAGTTAAGATATATTACCATAGTAATGTAGTAATCATCATGTTATATTCGTTGTGTGAACTTCTTCTTTGTCACAGATTTATATGATATTAAACAGAGCAGTTAGTACTAATTATAAGTGTCCTAGGTTGGTTTTGTTGAATGCTATCCATTCCAGTACTGTGTCACGAAAATAATCCACTCTTCTGAAATGAGATATTGCCAGCATTGTCGAAATCTCAAAACGCAAATGTCATTCCTTTATTACTGTTCGGGTATTCTCCAACAATATTACATATCTGGACAAATAAACAGGTATATAAGCAGGTAGGCAAGTAGAAGGACAAGGAAGTACATGAGAATGTAAGTTTGTAGACAGACAACGGGTAAAAGCAGAGGTCGGTGTGAAGGGAGGTTGATTGGTTAGTTGGACAGTTTGATGGTTAGTATATAGACAATCAGTCAATTGATTTTGTTAGTCGTTTCATGCAGCACTTGATCAGTCATCCAAGTCATGGACACTGTCAACACTCGGTAATGTGCTGAACACGGGGCAAAATAAAACAGGTACCTCGGCAGAGTCCTTTTTTTTAGATAGTAATGGGATATCAGTGTCCGCAAAGACTGGTGTAGGTTGATTAGTTTTAACGATTGAAATATTTCTGCAGTTCTGTAGTGATTTGGGGAAAACCTTTCATCATATATGTAAAACAACTTCGTGCTAGTATAAAAAAGAAACAAAGATAAAGTTTGTGAACCAGGAAGATGCATTTCAAACATTAATATACGCACACGGAAGGAAAACTGAAATGATTTGTGTTGAGGAACGAGGATATGATGATACGTAAAATCTTAGTCAGTAACTGTTTCATTATATACGACGTTAAACTACCCCTGTTCCGCTTCACTTCACTTCGTTTGCGTACTGTTGAAACATATACTATGCATGTATTGCTAAATTGTAATATTCTGGCATCCATGTTGAATGTATATTGATAGATGGAATTAAATTATCGCACTGTGCTACAAATAAACTACTTACATAAACTGTGATGTGTGAATGAAACAGTCGTAACACCTGCCAGAAATAATAAGATTTTGCGCCTGTGTGAAACAAAAGGATTTACACTAATGTTTTACGTGTTCCGTACTTATAAATGTATTCATTTTGGTAAGAAAAAGTAAAAAGTAAAAGACTATAGCTCGAATGTGTAAAAAACACAGCATTTGTCAATGTTTATAGAAAAAAATGTTTTACATTGTTTTAGCGATGAAATGGGATAATTTTGAATATATTAACACAATATCCTAAATTATGCTTAGAGGAAAAAATATAAAAGGGAAAAACTATAATAGAAAAATTATCTTTTTAAAATGAGCAATAAATAATGATAAAGGAAAGAAAGATTACTCTCACATTAGTTCTTTCATATATTTATACTCAGTTTACCAGGCTGAACGTTTTAATAAAAAAAAAAAATAAGAAGAAGAGAACTACTCCTATATTAAAAGTAAAGAACTGTGCTTTTCCTAAGGTACTTACGTATAATCACGAGCTTCCATTAATAGTCTGGATTTTGTACTAGTGTTCTAGCGTACAAATGAATAACCATGGTTCTAAGTTACATTTGTCATATCATTGAACATATTTCTAATAGCGTTGTCATACATTATCGCTCAAAGGACACCGTTAACTTTGTTTGAATGTTTACTCTCTACAATATATACCGACGTAACAAATGATGGATATTTTATTTGTAATTTATGTTGAGATGATCAACGAAATCCCTAAACAATCCTGATTTCGACCAATCATGACAGACAGCAAGCATTTACAACTTACCACTGAGGAAAAAAAATGATGGAAATCCGATCTTACAAAAATACCCCAATACCACGAAACATGAGTACTCTTGACTGGCTTCACGGGCAGTATTTGTCTCCCTCCCCGAATATCATTTGGGATGTGTTATACCAACATCCTTTATCCCTGCATATGTTGCTGAAGTAAAGAGTTGCCCCTTAGACATAATATTTTCCCCAGCAGAACATAACTGGGTCATGTTTTGATATAATAGGATGAATACTATGCGTTCTACCTTACGTAGAACACTACAGATCAGGATTGCTACGTCTAATACCTATGTTTAACTCGGCACTTGGATATATATATATAGAAGTTAAGTCGAGCTAGGTCACCATCGCTCCCGTATATACTATGAATACTAAATGAACGTCCGACGTACATGCTTCAACAGAGCTCACAGGAAAAAAGAAATGGGCCCTGCCGTGAAACCTTTACACATTGTTAAAGGCACGACAAGAACATAGACTCTCATGCAGACTTACATGTAATTATCTTTATATATATATATATATATATATATATATATATATATTTTTTTTTTTTTTTTTTTTTTTGAAGTAACATACATGAATAATAGAAAGTTAGTTATAACAATAGCCCAAAAAGTAGTATTATGCTATGTGTATTCCTCCGCAAAATGCTCATCCACCCGACCATGCGTAACGTAAGTAAACAAATGTAAAACAAACAAAATAAAATGATATTGCATGTACTAGTTATCTATATATTGAAATGTGATTAAGTATGTCATATATCATAATGTATCGTGTGTTCAGTTTCAATTGTAACGGAATTCACCCTTCTCCATGCAAATGTAAAAAGGCAAGTAATATTCAGGTAATTTGAAAATATGCGATATTCAGGTATTGAAGTCCTTTATCCAAATAACAAGAGCCGAATTTTAATACCCCACAACGCATCACACATTTTGCAAGCGAATTATTCATACATGTATACTTTACTGTAAACAAACAAACATCAGTTAACACATTCGTTTGTTGACACATCTTTTGCAGTGTTCATCATGTAACATACCCACAGGAAATCTCTCAAATTATACACTTCTTTTGAAGACACAGCGTACGGGTACATTCTGAATTATTTTATGTTATGAACGAAAAAACTCGGGGAAAATGAAGCGAGTTTGAATGAAAGGTCAAAAAGGAGAGGGTGTTACCGATCTAAAATATAATATAGCAACTATAAAGCCATGAAAGGAGAAAGCCGCGGCGTAGTGTAATCTGTCAATTATAAAGGCACTTATATCAACAGGAAACAAGTGTTTGACATAAGGGATGTTTATTTGAGGTGAAGAAGTTTCCTATCATCCATGTCATCCATGCTCCTCTCTCTGGATCCGCCACCGGTGAACCATCGATATTAGTTTCTTATTTGATTTAGAAAAGGGGCGATATTTTACAGCTTTGCCCCGGTCGTTTCATTACATACATATACACTCCCATATAGACATATTGTACAAAGCAATGCAGTAGCTAAATTGTGAAAGAAAAAAATGTGCGCAATCCAGCCTCAAAAGGAGCTTGTACTTGAAATTTTCCAAAAGGTAGGGTTATTATGTGCCAAGAACCCCCCCCCCTTTTCCTCTGTCTTATGGCATCTGAAATTGCAAAGGTATTATCTTATTTCATTTTATCTTATCCTAAGTACATGCATTTTTCGTCAATAATAGTACGGGGTTAGAGAAGAATAAAACACGTTTGTGATAATTTCTGTTATCATCCTACGTCGTGAAATCATCTTCAACATCCAGTGAGGTTTTCAGTTGCGATTTTGAAATACGATTGTCCCAGTCGAAAATAGAGCATAACTGTCATATGTCCTACCCTTGGATCACATAATGACGCTTAGGGGATATACTTACTGTTGCTTTTCGGTTGGTAAATTGGTGTTTTACGTCACTTTCCACAATTTTTCAGTTATATGGCGATATGATGCAGCCAATCTTTAAAACATAGTGGCGCCACCCGGGAATCGAACCCGGATCGTTGGCGCCTCAAGCCAAACGCTTATCCACTACATCAAGACTGCCTTTTGACTTTCGGTAACTATTATCAGGCAATGCAGAATTATGGAGGCACAGACAGCCGCACGGACCGACAAAGCTCTTCTTGTACAAGATCTCGTAGACCTAAGCAAGGGGGTTGGAGGGGGTTGTTAAAAAGAAACGGCTTCACAATAATATATTAGTATCATATTATATTAAAATAAATTGTTATTCTTATATATGTATTCTACTTCACATGTGTCCCTATTCATAATTTTATGAAAATTGTGCGGAAATTCCAATCCATCCACCACTCTTAGACGATAAAGGAAAGAATGAGTAGAAGAAAAATAAACATTTTGTTTGAAGAAAAAATTTTTCTTCTTCTTCTCTCCATCATCTCTGTCTCTGTAAATGTAAAAAAAATACGTATAATGGAACATTCTGGAGTCAAGAAAGCGTCTGTGGAAATGCTATATATTAATTCATAGATGTAATTTCATATTATTAATGAAGTGAGACAGGAAAGAGTCATGATGAAAGAAGAAGGTCTGATGCAAGGGAGATTAAAATTTGGCAAATGCTCTCCAGGTATGGAAATAGGAGTTAAAAGATAAAGCAAGTAGAGGAATGTTTACACTGTGGTGGTCAACGTTATTAAATGTAATAAAATATACATGCATCCATTTTACATGTAGACTAGCATCCGTGTTGTTGACACGGACTAAATGGTTTTAAAGGAATTAGATACATATAGATATGTAAATAAATGAATTTGTCTAGTGCTGCAAGTGTTGAATATCGATGTACTATTCTTAGTGAGGAATCACGCTGTTCTCATAGGTTTTGTACAATCATTTTGACCGTCCATGCAGGTAGCAGACGGTTAAACGTCACGGTTTGTCGATTTGATATTTGATCTACATGGTGAGCGAGAGGTTTATGACAGACGTTCATTTAGTATTCATAAAACATATGGGGGCATGGTCGACCTAGGTCCACCTCGCTCTCATACAAAAAAAAAAAAAAATGCGAAACGTCACGGCTTTTTTATGCTGAGAGGCTAGCTTTAACATGCACATTATATAAAGAAAATTGCTACGATAAAATGACGTTAAGATGATTATTATTATGCTTATTTCTCTCAATATCTTCTTTTACAGTGTACATGAAACTACCATGTTGTTAATATTAAGAATATTTTACGAAAAAGAAACACAAAATCTTCACTTTCATGCACATTGGTCTACAGAATTACATAATCATGACGGTCATTTCTTTGAAGTTCTTTTTCTCGGCACAACTTGAAAGACTTTTGTCGGATCTTTGATTTATTTCATGATAAAATTTTAAAAGCTTTTATGAAATCAGAAGTGAATTCATACAATATAATGCATGTTCTAATATTTATCCAAGTAACATGTAACTACGATCACTATGAAACGATTTTTAGTGAGGAATCGCGGTTTTACTTGACATTTGCGGAATTGATAACGAGGGTATGGATACGATACGATGAAGGTTATTCCAAATGGTATGTTTTGAATGGTGATAGATTTGGAAGCGAAAGTGTAATGGTGTAGGGAAGGATTTGTAGAGGAAGACGCGCTCGGCTTGTTGTTGTAATTGGAACATAAACAACACGGCAATACAAGGATGCTATTCTGGATCCTGCCGTAGAATCTTGTGTAGGGAACAATGGTTCCGACTTGATGGATAGGATGATGCAATAGAACACACAGCACAGACAAGGGCATTCCTGATCCTGAAAAATGTACTTTTGTTGGAATGGCCCCCAAGGTCCGAAGATGTCTGCGCAATCGGGCATATTTGTGGTGAGCTCGGTCATAGGACCACAGCCGAGAACTCGAGAAGAACTTGGTGCAACACCGATCACCGAATGAAACAGTATCAAATACAAATCTTGATCTAATTTCCACCCCTGTGCATTTAAACGGATTAAACGTCCTTAATGCATTATTGCATTCACGGTTTAAAGGAAGGAAAGATTTAAATAGATATACATGTATGTATATGACCATATATTAGAATTTTAGAAATAATAATGTCATTTGTAAATGTCCTTGATCAACCCTTCTCTCCCCTTCACCCTCATCATTCCAAGTATTTTGGTATAGGACCCAGATAATGCCATTCTTTACTTACTTTTGATTATATATGATGATTTTAAAGCGAAAGGACACAGGTATTATATGGAAAACGTTCATTCTATCCACATATATCCACATCCACACTTGTTTCGTAGGTGCGTTTTCCCTCTAAACCCCTAATAAAATGATAAATGTAAACATGTACATTAATACATTTATATATCAATGAATAGTACCACCAAATATTCAGAAGGCTCGAGACTGCCAAGGCCAGGTTACACCAAATAAAGATTAATGGTATACTACAATTAATTGTAGGACATTCTGTTTGATAATGAAATCCAGTTTGAGATTTTTAAAGATATCGAGTATTGTGCAAATACGAAATAAAATTTTTGATATTAAATATTGAAATATGTGATTTTACATGTATATTTAAACATTTTAATAATCAAATCGCTCATTTATGCCCTTTGCAGTGTGGAGCTTGTAATGACTATTCTACCTATTGAAATCGCAGTGCTAACGATTCCAGTTAATTCTTTGTAAGGACGACGGTCTCGTAATTAGAACCGTTACAAGCGCTTTTGAAGTGTCTGAGGACTAACCTTGTCTTTGTAGTGCAGTGTCAGATACAAATCGGTTTTGAAGATGAATTATACAGATAATGCGGTCTTCATTTGGACTGGTAAGTGATGACATCCCATTTTCTCCCGCTTATTATCTGTTTATCCAATATTGAAGAATTAGTTCTATAGCAAATTAATATTATTTTGAGTGCTATTTACAGCAACTGGAACACCTTCCTGGGTCTTTCCTGCTTCCAATATCCCGATACAGCGCGTATCTTGGTCCTTTTAAACCATCATCACGTTTTCTAGCCGTATTTCGAGAACAACAAAACAAAACAAAACAAACAAAACAAAACAAAGGAAAAAAAAATACACAAAAAACCCACGTTTAATCAAGCACGAAATGAGAATGTAGATAAAATTTTTATAGCATAAATATGTTGCAATTTTGTGCAACAAATGTGGATATCGCCAATGTTAGTTTTTCAGTAATGCTCATCTCGGAATATTTGGCGTTCTAATAAGATATAAATATTTCAAGAGCAGTGTTTAAACCCAATTGGCCGAAAAGGTGAACTAAAGAAGGGATCTACGCACAGAGATATGTTGAAAGAGATATATCTTAGGTTAGGTTGATTTTAAAGCACTTCAAAAAGTAAAGTATTGAATTTATAGCAGTTTTGTTCAGAGTTTTAATATATTGTTTGTGGTGTGAAGGAATGAACTGACCATATTGAATTCTAATATTTATAAGGTCTGCTGTGCTTTTTATTAAGAAATCTATTTGATTGTAACTGACATTTTATCAACAAAAATGCAAAATCTTAATGTGTTTTTAGATTCATGAATGAGAATATAAGGCAATTATTTCATTTTTATTTTATTTTATTATTATTTTTTTTTAATGTGAAAAATTATCTTATTCAAGCTGTAATTACCGTTTATCACCCGCACATATAATTCGTCATAAACAGTTAGAAATACACATAATCGAATTGTTCTATAGGAAATGGTACTGTTTTGTAGTGTGCACCCAAGTCTTAAACGGAGGAATCTGACCCCTAAGAGAAGGACATAGTTGCGGTGTCAAAAATCTTGTCCACGAATTATGAATTATGTTTTAGGCAAGTATCAGTTATTGATATAGAGGACAGGAAGGCTAGCCCCTGGTGCGCTGTTGAGACTTTGCTAACTCAATAAAGATACAGCTGATATAATATTGTTTATGGTGATGTACATAGGATTTTACAATTTTCAGGCTTAGATGAACGTGTTCTTCATTCATATACAGTGTAATAATTTCATTGTAACAGAGCCCCTCAGTACTACAGGTAGATGCATGTCAATTAAACTTTCAGTAGAATTGTAAATACAATATTGGAATGTCCCCAATAAAGTCAGATCATGTAATCTACACATTTGACATGAATCAATGTCCATTTCCTTCCTCAATTTTAAATTTATTACATCAATAACAAATGCAAAATAAAATAGCAATGCATCTAAAAATATGGCGTGATACAAATCGAAGGAACACTAGTTTAAAACATACATACAATTACACATTACTACAATAAAACAATGAAATTTCCTCTCTCCTTGAAACATTATAGAAGAAAACAGAAGACATCTGACCAAGCAGTATCACACAAAGGAATATTACATTGTATTACAGTTACGATACTGACACGTGACTGTCAATGAAAAAAACAAAAACAAAACAAAAAACAAACTTCACTCAATGGGTGTTGTTGATCGCTTTGCTACCAATTAAATGGCACATGTATAGGAATTTATAAATAATTCACAATATAGAGAACAAGAATCAATAGGTCAATACCAGAATCATACAAATTTTTAACATAAAACGTTTCATGGTATGATATCCTGGTATCAAAATATGTCCAGTGACATCAACATAGGTCAACAGTTTTAACGAGTCCAGAACCTGGTTTTATTGGGCTCCCAATTCCCAGCCACAGAGGTCGCCAATCATGACCTTGTCTGGGCTTAAAGTTTGGACAATGGCAGACATCTTGACTTGTACGGCTGATATGGTTTGGTTGATTAGTGTTTTACGTCGCTTTCAAAATTTTTTTCAGTTATATCACGACATGGAAGCAGGAGGTTACCAACTTCACAAACATAGTGGCGCAATCGGGAATGGAACCCAAATTGTTGGCGCTGCAAGCCAAGCGCTTAACCACTACACCAAGCCTGCCCGACCTGTACGGTAATTTATCCATATCCTTAAATGCTGAGTGGCATGAGCGCGTTGCACCCCTTTTACCTTTTAATTGTTTTTCGTCTTGTTTGCAAACATGTTTTACTAATTTTATTTTATTTCATTTTATTTTATTTTATTTTATTTTATTATTATTTTTTTTTTTTTTTTTTTTTTTGCAAACAAAAAGCACGAAAATTAACATAACTAAAGTACTTGCATAACACATGTTATGAATAACTATAAAAGTTATGTATTATTTTAGAAGTATGTATATGATAAATAAATAATCTCGCCCATTTGTATAAGTAGGAAGATATAATAGATGACCACAGTTTCCTCTTATTTATGTACAGTTTAAGGGCAAGACTTATAGCAGATCTATTTTATACCATTATGAGAGAGACATTATGTTTTCTATTCAAACCTCTAAACGTTTCGACCTCATTGAGTAGTGCAATGACAACTCTAGAGATCTCGATGATATTTTAGTTATCGAGAACCCTGAGTTTGAAACTATATTACTGGCATTTATTAATCTGAACTTCAATTAAAGAAAGCAAATACTTCCGACCAGAAAACCCCCTTTTAGGACTTAGATATTAAAATTGTTAACAACAATATTCTTTCCAACATATATGATAAACGTGAAGACTTTAGATTTTCTATTGTAAACGTTCCTTATTTAGATGGTGATGTCACCAGACTATCTTCATATGGTATTTAAATTAGTTAATTGGTTCAGTTCGCTACAGCTTGCACTAACGTTTTGGATTTTCATGCAAAAGATTATCAGATTACCTTTAAACTTCTTACTCAGTGTTATAGATATGATAAAGTTTTGGTGAAAAAACATCTTATTCAGACATTTTATCTAAATTTGGAACTATGACTCTTCAACAATACGTATCAAGCGGAATTGGCCTTGTCCAAACATTTACAGAGGAGACAAGGTCCTGATCCCCGTCTCTTCTCACCGTTAGTCGGGACTCCTATTGATCAAGGATCTAAGCTTGGCCTCAAGAAGGGTAGAGTACGGTTTCCTTACGTTGATGTCGCCTTTCATATTTATATAGGAACATACTGTTCTATAAAAGATTGGTGTGTAATAAAATTGTTGGGAAACCTGTTGATGTTTGTTATATATATATATATATATATATATATATATATATATATATATATATATATATATATATATATATATATATATATATATATATATATATATATATATATATATATATATATATATATTATATATATATATATATATATATATATATATATATATATATATATATATATATATATATATATATATATATATATATATTTATAAATATTAATCCGCACTTAACGGCACCTTATATCGTCTGTATCCTCACTTAGCGGTACCCTCTACTTAGGTGTCATTTTCGAGGTGCCGCTAAGTCGCTACCATTTTTCAAATGGCGAGATCTTTGTTGTTTTCAATCGCATTCTGTAAAGCTTGGTACGAGTGAAAACTTCAACATTTCTTCTTTCCATACATATTAAACTTTTACTTATGCATTATCAATTAATGATAATATATTGGTTTAAACTGAGGCCTATCTTTTGAAGTATATATCGTAATCGTCTAAATCCTCACTTAGCGGTCATCGGTCTTTTAAGCGGATTTTCTTTCTTAACTTAGATAGACATCGTTCTGAGATTTTTGTCAGATCATCCTTGGTTAACAATCTACAATTCCTGTAATTTTCATGCAATGTTATTCACAAATAAATGAATGAGAATGAAAAGTTGTTAAAACATGCACCTTTTTCAGCCACAAAATCTATATATTTCTACGCATGCTCAATACGCACATATTAAACTAGGACAAGACGAAGAAATGGCGACTTTTACTATCGCCTCACATATTGTGAATGTGAGCTTTTCATTTGAATTGATTACTAGTGTCGATATAGATATCATGGGATGTACAGTTAAAATACTTTTGGAATTATCTTCACAGGGGAGTATAAATCTGTGTCAGTACGGCGCGATCACGGCTGCTCAGGTACATGTATGTTTACATTCGGTGTAAATAGATACACATTACACACGTTCAACAGTAAACTCTACTATTCTACGTTCTCATGAATGCCTAGACGTGATGTATTTCATGCTGTGTTGTTTATTTATAAATTGCATTTTTAGTATACGTTTGTGTGATAGATTGCGAAGTTTTCTTTGACGAAAGACTATGTATAATGTATTGTTAAAATTAATCCGGGGTTACATAGAGTGCTACTGTGGGAAACATAGAGATCAATATTGACAGTAAATATGTAGATCTAAATTTATGTAATGCTTTGATGATTTTAAGAATAACCTGTATAAGTTATAAAAGTAGGAAATTAATATTATGATGTAAATGTATATAGATCTAGTAACCTATTAATAGTATTATTAAGTTAAAATCCAAACTAGAACGTTTTTAAATTATTATTAGATCTAGTTGAGTTAATCTCAGCTTTGATGTATATACATATTGCATTGGATATATAGTACACCTGCATGATGTGTGCATGGAAAGGACGATCTGGTTAAATTTTAAACATGTTCGACTTAAAATGATAAGAGAAACAAAAAATTCACACATAAAAATTTTTAACCCAGATTAAAATAAAGAAAACATTTTGACTTAAATCCATGATCTTATGAATATGATACAGTCCAAGACACTTGATACATGTTCGTATATAAATATAAAAACCACATACAAAGGGGGATCTAGACATTTCTTAAGGGGGGGGGGGGTTGCAGTCCTCCCAGGACTTACTTTTTGCACTATTCAGTCTGGTAAGGGGGGATCCAGCCCTAGAAATGGTTGAAAATTACCTTTTTGGGGTAAAACTTAGACGGCGGGAAGGGGGGGGGGGTTGTAACCCCACTTTTAAATCCACCAGTGCACATAGTATAAATATACTGTATATCCTAAAGCAGACCTGTATATTTTCATTCCATAAGAAAGCCGGTGTGGCTCAGTGAATGATGTACTCGGCTGGTGACTTAGAGGTCCTGCGTTTCGTTTCCTGCCCTGGGCACACTGTTTTCTGTCTTTCGGAGGAGGCAGTAAAAACTGAGGTCCTGTGTCACGGTAGGCGTGGCACGTAAAAGATCTCTCACTTCTTTGGATGGGTCTGTTGCAAAAGAAGAAATTCTATGCAATGCATCAGACAGGTGCTGTCACCATATAACTGTGGAGTAACGTAAAACATAATCAATCAATCATTCCATAAGATTTTGCAAGAAAATTGAGACTTCATTAGAGAAATATTAATACCAATTAATGTACATTGATGGCTTTAATTCACCCTGTAAGAAGGTGCAACTGCATTCTGATAATTAAATTTGATGTATAAATGTTAGAAAAAAATATCCATTGACAAAACATGTTCATACTTAACCACAGTGTGTTAAGATTTCCTTTTGGATGTGTAATTTTTCAACCATTATAAAACACTTGTGAGTAACCAGGAGAAGAATGAAAATTAATTATGAAGGTTTCCTTAACACTTGAATGTTTTATTCTTTCTAGAAGTACATGCGAATCACACATGATACTTTAAATACTTTAAAACTGACTCTGATGCAATGGGCTCATGCAGGGAAAAAAAAATAGAGAGTTATCTTATTTTTTACCTATATCAGATAAGGTGTGTATCAGTAAACATACATTTGTAATTATTTTGATTTCTTTTATTGTTTTGATTGAAATATTCATGCATCAGATTTCAAATTTGTTTATCATATATAATTTTTTTTATCATAAGAGCCATTTTGATTAATTTAAATTCATTGTCAAGCAGGTAGAAAAAAATAGAGAGTTATCTCCCTCTTTGACCTATCCTGATTTCTCTTATAATCTACAGCTGCTTTAAATTTTAAGTTTTGTTGATCTTGAATTATACTTATAATAAATTATAATGATAATAAATATCTAATAAGTCTATCTTATTGCTTATTGTTGATACAGAGGTTTGGTCCTAGGTTGATATTAATAATACACATGTCCATCTGCTTGTCCATTTTTACAGTTACTATTTCCAAAAGAGTAAAGGCTAGAAAAACATTTTGTTCTTTGTCTCCAACTTGGAAACTATAAATATCATATATTATACAACTATGAATATACAGGCTAAATTCAATAATAGAGTTTGAGTTTCTGAATACATGTAATCCATATGACTTAAGTATCCTTATTGATATTTATGATTTCATTGTGCAGGAAGAGAGGCAGGTTGAATTTGGTTTAGTTGTCTCGCACAACATTTTAATATTTTAACATTTTTTGGCTCAATATGGAGTGTCAGAAGATATTTACCCCGGTATATGCCTGTATGTCTTTAAACAGAATATTTTATGGTATGATAATTTTTGAAAATCTTCCATAAAAGGAAGTCATTAGCATAAATACATGTAATAACGAATCCACTCTTTTTCCACAACTTGTATTGCTTACAAGAGCAGGCATGGATCATACATAAATTTTGTCAACTACTAGATAAATGCGAGGTAGCCCAAAATTGTTGAAAAGGAGGTGGGGTATTCGTCATTTCATGTTATTTTATGGTTTTATCAGTCTTCTTGTCCAGGCCATATTTTATTTATGCTTTAGTTTTGCAACTTCATGCTTGGCATATTTGTTTCCTATGACAGTACAATATGTCCATGTATCATGACTTTGATCATGCATCTTGTCTTCAAGCTCAAGGCATCATAGATATAAATGAAATTTTTTCCCAGCCATATTTTCTTAATGCTTTACATGTAGTTTTGTAGACTAGTTTTATGCCTTGCACAATTGTATCATATATCCATCTCATTCAGACAGGCTGTAATTAGTAGAGGAGTATTGGTATATCATTCCTACCAAATGACATCAAAATATTTCCAGTAGGTTAGAAATGGTATATTCAGTATAACAGTGCTTAATTCTTCTTCCCTTTCCACAAAGTTTTTGCATTATAAAGAGAGGTAATTAGTTTTTTCAATGCATTTGAAACTTTTAGTTATGCACAATACACAAATGTACATTTGATGTAAATAAACCATCTTATAATTCTGTATTTTAATGGAATGTTTTAACTAAGATCAGTAAAAAGTATCAATCTCTGCATGACTGAGTAAATGGTTCTAACGTTCTTAACATGTACTATTCAGTGTGACCTGTTGCCTTTTTCATTTATTCAATAGAATAAGATAATATATATATATATATATATATATTCTATATTCTTCATGTGTTTGACACTTCTGTGGTGTAAATCAGATTAACACAATCATCTTTGAGATGAAAGATTCAGGTGCAATTCCTGACGGAAGTTTCACATAGAAGATTACAATACTTGAAAAATAGCCTATAAATATATTGGAGGAGAACAAAGCCTTGAAAATGAAACTAATATCATTTAATATAAAATTGAAATCAATTTTTAATTTACATAGATTTTAAACAATACGTTTAGCAAGAGGCTTATGTATATTTCAAGTTAAAACTGTATTTATTATATGTGCAATAATCTATATTGAAGACTGGGCAAAAGGGGTGTTCTTTACCTCGTAGGTCTAGGTAACAAGTAACTGATAAAATTGGTAAAACAGTGAACAATTTTCATTTTTATACTCCCAGAATCTGATTATAGGACTCATATATATTGGTCTGTCTGTGCCAACAACTTGAATGCTAATGTTATTAGTCCCCTACCGGCATCGCCGAAGGGGACTATAGGTTTGCACTCCGTCCGTCTGTCCATCAGTCACACTCACGTTTTCCGGACATTTTTTCTAAACGCTTGCAGATATTCATCCAATTTTTGGTGTGTGAGTATACCACCATGAGTTACAGATCAAATTCGAGTTTCGTTACGGTCCACTGATTTTTGACGGAATTACGGCCCTTGGATTTAGAAAATTTCTTTAAAATGGCAGTTTTCCAGACTTTTTTTCTAAACACTTGTAGATATTCATCCAAGTTTTGATGTGTGAGTATACTACCATGAGTTACAGATCAAGTTCGAGTTTCGTTACGGTCCACTTATATTTGACGGAATTACGGCCCTTGGAATTAGAAAATTTCTGAAAAATGACAGTTTTCTGGACTTTTTTTCTAAACGCTTGTAGATATTCATCCAATTTTTGGTGTGTGAGTCTATCACCATGAGTTACAGACCAAGTTCGAGTTCCGTTTTGGTCCACTGATTTTTGACGGAATTATGGCCCTTGGAATTAGAAAATTTCTTTAAAATGGCAGTTTTCCGGACTTTTTTTCTAAACGCTTGTAGATATTCATCCAATTTTTGGTGTGTGAGTATACTACCATGAGTTACAGATCAAGTTCAAGTTTCGTTACGGTCCACTGATTTTTGACGGAATTACGGCCCTCGGAATTAGAAAATTTCTTTAAAGGTTGTGATCAAATACTTAACTTGCTGGCAGCCTGAAAGACAGTATGTTGTGTGTGTGTTTGTAGGTGTGTGTGTGTGTTTTGGGGGTCTTAGTTTTCCATTTGCCGGTAGGGGACTTAGTATTGCCTAAGCAATACTTTCAGAATGCTTGTTTTTCTTGTAATGATATTTGATGATCAGATTTAGTTCTATACTATACGGGTAGACACAACAAAATATGCAACCGTCGAATTATATATGATGAATATATGAAAATCTACTTGATACAAGTGAAGAAAAATCTGCAAACGAGATCTTTTTGTTTCGAAACATTCATAAAAATTCCCATCTCTTCTCCCTCGCCTCTGTTGGGGGGCCCGCCCCCCCCCCCCCCCCCCCGCCAAAAAAAAAAAAAAAGAATTACAAAACATGCCAGCATGTTTACAAAATCATTTACAGCTTTGAAGAATATAACTAAATAATAACAAGCGAATTCAGAGAACTGTGGTTCCCCACTTCTGGGTTCTATCAGTAAGGGTGCAGTAATCTGTGACATATTGACATGCTTGTGCCTGTCTACAGACACACATGCCAAATATGAAAGCCCTACGTCTTACGGTTAAAAAGTTATGACCAAGGTTACAGTTTTTGTGACAGACAGACGGACGAACATAGAGACAGATGGACAGACTAATGAAATTTAATGTCCCCACCTTTCGCGAAAAGCGGGGGACAATAATAATGATACACTGTGTTTGAAGTACCGAAGGGTAATCACATCTCGATGTCCATGGAATAAAGGGACATTATCATGTAAAATGTCGTATTCAAACAAATGCAAACCTCAAATACGTGAAGGTGAGACCAGGTGCCTGTGAGAAGTAAGCGCATCCTGAATGCATGAAACACTAGTCGAAAAAGTCCTGCAACATGTATTGAAATTCAGAAAGTAATTACATATATTCACACATGAGCACATGTAGGAGACAAGGAAACTAAATCAAACTATACCATTCACGGTATGAAATTAAAGCTCCGTTTCCCCATTTTTCAAATGATTGATTGATTATTGTTTTACGTCACTCCACGATTATTTCACGTATATGGTAACGGCATCTGCCTGATGCATTGCACAGGAATTTAGACCGTTGCAACGGACCCATCAGAAGCAGTGAGGGATCTTTTACGTGTCACACCTACTGTGACACGGGACCTCGGTTTTAATGTCTCACCCGAAAGACAGGACAGCTTATTCACTGAACCACACCGGCTTTCCCCATTTTTCAAAGATTTTCATAAGATGTCATTTCTGCATATGTACAAATATATCACATACCGGAAATCTCCTTTCGCAAAGTGTGTGAGACAATAATAAATTAAAATGTTTCTCCCAAGAAAGACATCGTCGGATACCCCCGGTCTTTTGCTCTACGTTTAAATCAGAGCATAAGATCGGGGGCATACGACGATGAAGAAAGAAAGCCGAGTTAGAACCTTTAGAAAGGTGAAGTGACTACATTGTTACAAATATGTATATATTTATGTAAAATTAAAAAGATAAAACTGTTTGTTTTCTTCCATCTTTATTAACTTATGCCTCGGAAGTCCATTACTACTGTAGTCTTCAGAAAAAACAAAGCAAAATAAAACCTACCCAACCTTTCATACTACGTGGGAAACTTATACATTTTAAGGCTGGCTTTATGATAATAAGAAAACTGCGCCGCATTGATACTCGGGTAACCAGTAACGGCCCCTGGACCTCTTCATATTGAATTAGATGTAAATTCATTTCAGATTCTTTTTATCTCATGGTTACACTAAGTTTAAATTTGTATATCTCATGTAACATCGCCTTGACACATTTCTTATCTACGCTATTATGTCACCTATGTCATAAATTGATTCATGACATAGCGATATTTCAGTGCATAAACAGCAAAACATGTGATAAATTTTATTTATCTACGGTGTGGCTCAGTGGATGAGATATTCAATTTGTGACCAGGGTTCGATTCCTGTCGTGGGCGCACCGGTGTTCTGTCTTTTGGATGAGACAGCAAAAGACGAGGTCCCGTGTCATGGTACAGATACCGTCAGATACCTGAAATAATCATGGATTGACATAAAACAACAATTAATCAATCATTTCTTTAAAAACCTATCACATATTTGTATAACTCCTCTTAACATCAAAAGACGTACCATAAAGGAAGCGAGTACTTACAAAGAAACGGAATAATTCAGCCCATTATAAGGATCATGCTTAATATAGTGATTTAAGCATGAAATGCATTTTCACATTAAATATGACTTATGCTCTTTGCATGGAGATGAAAAGATCCGGTGTAACTCAATCGGGTAGGTGCTTGGCTTGTGACCGACAGATCCCGGGTTCGATTCCAGTAGGTAGCTTGTCGGAGTTTTGTCTTTCTGATGTGACTGTAAAAAGGGAAATTGTGTGCCACGGCAGTTGTTGCACGTGAAAAATCCTTCACTGTTTCGATACCATATGATTGGAATAAATGAGGGATAACGTAAAACAAGAATCACACGATTAAGAGAAGCATGTAAGTGACCACAGTTTGGAAACTATGCTTTAGAATTTAATCCATGAATAAGCGAAATTACTTAAAACTATTTTTACATTCCTTCTAAGCGTTCGATTGTCTCCCCTTTGACAGGAGTTGCATTTATCACAAATGACCACATCTTTCTCATAAATGTATGCATACCCATGGTCTACATGAATGCTGACATGGTGATGTCAAAACTTTGGCAATTTTTTGCCCTTGGTGAGCATGCATGGGTCATGCATAGCCCTGATTTAGATTGCATGGGCGAGAAGAATGAATCTAGAGAGATCTTTCCCTTGCAAAAGAAAATGTCACCAAAAAAAGGAAAAGGAATCCTGATTCCAGAGTGAATGGGGGAATGGGGGTGTTAATTTGAAAGCGAGACCGCTGAGAAAGTGTTCACTAAGTGGGAAGTCGCTTGGGTGAATAAGAATAATATTAGAATATATTTGTCATGTTCTACCACCCCCAAGTAAATTCAAAAATTAGAACATGACATATTATTGAGTAATAAATTATTTGTTCTCAAAAAATATATTTTACCCTAAAACCAGAGTAGTTTTGAACATTGAGTGAATTTTCAGGAGAAACAAGAGACGCAAATAGACATAACTCGGCTTATGTGGGCATTTGTAGGGGACTAAGCCACCTTGAGGTGATTGATTGATTACTGTTTAACATCATTCCACGATTGTGAATATGGTGACGGTCTGATACATTGCATAGAAATTTATACATTTGCAACGGACCCAGCCGAAGCAGTTAAAGATGTTAAATTCGTGCCACGCCTACCATGACTCGGAACCTCGGTTTTAACTGTCTCAACAGAAATACAGGACACCGGTGTACCTGCGGCGGGAGTCGAACCCAGGACCTTTGGGTCACAAACCGAGCACCTAATCCACTAAACCATTATACTCGCTTAGGGACCTTGCAAGCGCGTAGCTGCCATGTATGGCTTGGATGCTAAAGCATCCACTTTAAAAAAAATGAATTAATTCAAAATAAATAAATAAAGAGAGAGAGAGAGAGAGAGAATTGAAATCATACCGTTGCCGATACAATGGCTTCGTTAACAATTTAGAATTAAGTGTTTGTCGATATTGTAAATAAGTTTTCTATTCAACATGGCTCAATTGAAATCGAGCAACTGCTTTCAGGTAAGAGAAGATGCTCGCACCGGAGATGCAAATTTGAAGGATACGCCCACACCTAATACTAGGGATATTGGTACAAAGGTTCCGCAGAGCAACAGACCCCTATATGTTGACATTTTTCAAAATCTGTGACAAAGCTGAACCCATGTCATTGAATGAAGTCGACAAGAAAAGTCTAATTGCAGGCGGAGTTGCATTGGTCTGGAATTTTCAATGCCCAACAAGGCAACATGGGATTTTAACGTCATGTATTAAAGTTAAATCAGATTGCAAAACAGGGGACCTCCTTATGAACAGCCAATGTGGCATAGGTGTTTCTGTTTACTAAATTATATTGAGTCCTTTCGTTATACAGAGTTACTTCCCATTTGGGAAGGTATCTGACGTAAAACAACTATGACGTCATCAAATTACTATGAAAGGTCATTTGTACTATAATTTTCCCGAGGTATTAGATCAATTTCCAAAGAATTTGATAATGTCATAATTTTTTTACGTCAGATACCGTTCCAAATGGGGAGCAACTCTGTGTAACGAAAAGACTGAATATAGGCCTATATATCATTTATTATAACACCCTCCAGCCACCCCGGCATCCTATTCACAGGAGCCTGAGGAGGTTTAAAATATGTCAATGAAATTTAATAAAATAAGATTTCATGCATATATTTGTACATATTGCGTGTTTCACTCATTGTCATTATGAAAATTTATTTTGCTAAATCAGTTTCGGCATCTTCCTCACTTTGCAGTAAAAATTATATTATATACAAAGAAATAATGTACTAGATGCGCATTTGGACAAATTATGTCTCTTTAGTGACGCTCGATAAAATAAAAACCCAAATATTTACAAAGTTGATTTCGCTATGAAATAAATGTAACAAAAAATTGTGGGAACAAATCCTTATAGATACTCTAAAGCAATTGGTCGATAATTACTAATGAATTATGTACAATTTTGAGGATCATTTAATCTTATATTTTGTGGTCTAAAACTCATTATTATTCATTATTATTCTAAAAAATTACTTTAAAAAACTCTAAATGCCAGGAAATAGCCTCTACAAGGTTCTAAATTTCAAAATTTTCGAGGGGAGCATGTCCCCTGAACCCGCCCCCCCCCCCAGCCCCCCTCGTAGAAGGCTCTCGCTTTTATGTACAAGCCTAGCTACACAAGTGAGAAGCATCCACTTAATTTTTTTTTTAATTTTTTTATGGAATCGCTCTAGATAATAGCATTGAATTCAAGATGGATCCGAAATATAAATGTGTATTGAGCTTGGGCTGTTAAAATGATTGAGAATCCTGTGTGGCTCAGTGGATGAGGTGCTTAGTTCGTGATCGAGAGGTTCCGGGTTCAACTGCCGCCGTAGGCTCACCGGTATTCTGGCTTTCGGACGAGACAGTAAACACCCCAAAATACTTCAGACACACACCGTCATCATATATAGTCTTAAAACGAAATGCATATATTTTAAATCAGCATGTATATTATATTACATAATTTGTCCATTGCCAGAAGTCTATTTCTTGGAATTTGTTGAAATGCATGTAATCCATTCCTGAAAGAACCCATTTTGGTAATAGATTATCTTATCTTAACAGTGACGGATCCAGGATTTCCGAAAAGGAGGGCCAACATGTGTATTAGCCAAACTACTTCAGTCATTTTTGGTGCAAAATCTGGATATTTACTTGTAAATATGTCGTCAAAGGGGGGGGGGGGACCAACCCCCCTAAATCCGCCACTGCTTATGACATCATTACTCTCCCCCAACATCCCCCCAAAAACAGTAATAATAATACTGGAAAAGTAAATACCAGTAGGATTTCAAACCCATGGTCATTCGTGACACATATTACATAGTAGTACGGACCCTAGTCCGCTACTACATTTCGATCGTAAATATGTTAGAAATTCTGTTCCAAACGAAAACAGTTTTTCGGGTAAACCTGCACTATCAATAATGAAAATACACGCAATTTTCGAACTAAAGCAAATGTATAGTGTTCGGGGATTTCCGAGCCCAGACTTACCCCTGCACACTTTTTTCCCGGAAAAACAGGCCCAACATAGAATATCACCAGGGGAAAACTATTCCAGTCTGTAAGAATGTCCTTTAGTATAACATCCCACCCCACAAAAATTAGCAAATAAAAAAGAAAAAGAAAAGAAAAAATACCCAATGAAATCTTCCCCTTTTCTATATATTAATCGTTTTCGATTTGATATTTATAATACATATGACACGTAATTACGTATAAATCAGTGGAAATGCTAAATTTCGTCCACAGGCATCGACATTTTATTCCTTTGTTCACAACCGTGTATATTGTAAATTTTCAAACACAAACTGTTGTAAGTTTGTAAAATTCAGAATAAAGAAATTATTTTAATATTGACTTATGTCCAATTTTTTTAGTTTATCGATCTGTCATGATTTTCTTTCGTTGTCGCCAGAAATTGGATTGACATAACAAGGAATGTTGATTATTCATTATATATTGTTTATATACATAATGTTTACTATACTAGAGCGCATTTCCAGAGAGAGAAAGAGAGAGAGAGAGAGAGAGAAGGGGGTGGTATCTGGTGTCAGACTTTCCCTTCTCTTCTTTCTTCAAAATTACATGTACTTCAGATTTGTTATATTCGTCGAACATGTTAAGATTTAAATTATGTTTATTATATGAATGTGAAAATCAACGTTCTCTGTCAAATCTGATAATCATTCTTGTATTTAATTGAAAAAGTTTCCATTTTCCTTGGTGTCGTTTGAATTTCGATATCTATTCAAAGAAACTAGAGTGAACTGTACATCATATATTTCTCTTTACACGAGGAATACGAAGAGTCCTATAGTTGTTAAAATACTTAAATTACGCATTTAATTTTGTCAAATGTGCAATTTTGCTGCATATCTTTGGTTTAAAAGTTATTTCTAGTTCTATACCAAATATATTCCATTTTCCTTTTTGTGTTCATTTCTTTATTAATCCCATGCCCTGTTTAAGTTTCGAAAGTTTTACTACTGACACAAGTATATTCAAGGACTGACTCTACTACCAAAGATAAATAAATACATAAATGAATACATAAATGATTAAATAGATAAATAAATAAAATAAAAATAAATTTTTGATGGATCCCTTCAAACCATGGTAAACTCTTTTTGTACAATTCAGGAGATGGTCGAGAGTTTAAAAAATCATATATTCGCTTCATCCGCTGTATATCGGTACTCTCTCCATTGTGTAAATATTTGCCTGTAAATTTCAGTGGAACGAAACCCATATTTAAAAAGAGGGAAATTCTATACCAAGCCCGTTTTACCCAGGGCAGGGGGATATATACCGTCATAGAGAAATCTATGTTAGAATGGGTTCTATGCTAGACCCATTATTATCGGGGGCAAGGGGGGGGGGGGGGGCTATGCGGGATAAAGTATATGCATCATCAGAGGTAAAATTTTCACTCACTTTGAAATTATTTTATCTATATATTTCATCAAATTTCGTGTTTCTCGGTCCGCCATTTTGAAATATGTTATGTGGGTGCAATAATTCAGCCCACTAACGTCTGTCTTTCCGTTCGTGTGAACTTGTCTGCACTTCTTTTCTTATATTAGTTCAAATACAAATGACTGTATATATCTTAGAATATTAATTGTAGTTGTACATCTAAGTATCAAACTAAGGTCTGACCCTTGGAAAGTCAGAGCAAATGGTAAAAAAAAAACCTTCGTTCTCTTCCTTCTAAACCAATATACAGCTGCAAGTTATCCTGTGGTGTTGCATTTAAGGAGTTATTTGCCATGGTGAAATTCAGCTTCAAACAATTGGTCAGCCCGATCCCCGCGCGAAGGGTAAACATGGCCGCTAAATATACCGTCTTTATATTTGATTTGATCTGATGGTGGTACACGAAAGGGGACAATTTGCCATTGTGATCTTGCATTGTGTTTTGGAGAGACTAAATGGTTGGATAAAGGAAAGTCTTCTCCCATTAAACCAACAACGAGCATTCGGTAAATATTGCTAAAGTAATATATGCCCCCCTACCGTCGCCAACAATTTTTAAAATGAACACATTTATAAGATTTTAAAGCAATGCACTAAATATCAAATGATAATCTGCAAGCATGACTCATAAAAGTACGGAAAACTAAGTATTTGCATTAAGTTTTAAGGCCATACTCTCAGAAAGAAATTAACGTACCGGTTCAAAATTTGAACTTGAACTGCAGCTTGTCATGGTAAACCAATGTACATGTACCAAATATCAAGTGATAATCTGCAAGCATGAGAAAAAAAATGCGGAAAACTTATTTGCCAGACTGACAGACGGACGGGTAGGCAGACAGACTGATTTTAAAGTAAAAATATTAAGGATTAAGGAAAAGTGCAAAGGCAAAATGAAACTTTAGCTATGACAAAGTGGGAAGAAAATCATTTCATATCCATATTACTTCAATTCGATCTAAATATCATTAATGGAGGAAATAATAAACCTATACTCAATGTTAGATTTTTGTATTCTTTATCCATGACGTGCAATATCTTTGTGTTTAGTAATAAAACTATACTTAATGGAAGATCGCTGTTTTGAAATAGAAAGTGATAAACAGAAAGACAGACTGACGGATGAACAAATACATAAAACATAAACGTTGAGGAAACCCATTAACAACCCCAACACCTTTAACATCCCTGTTTCCTATGCTGGAAGAACATTAAATAGGAAGTGGTGCATTTTCACACATTTTATTGAACAAAGACGATTTTTGTTAACTAATTGAAGGATTTTGATGAAACAGGACAACTGTGAAATATTTAATGTCGCCTATAGTGTTATTGTTTTTGGACTGGACTCAGTCAGCTGCATAGAATCAATATAATTGAGAATAAATGCATCAGAGTGTTCTATGAGAGAAAACAGAAGACATCTGACAAAGTGGTATGACAAAATCACCAAGGACCTATACAAAAAAGAGACAATAGCATAATATACACGGAACGACATTACAAAAATATTCGACTGGGCTGCGGTTACGACACCGACTTAGGGCGGTCGGTCAATTAAGGGAGACTTCTCAGTTATCCCCTTACAATTCTATGTAACCCCCCCCCCCCCCAAATCCCAAAAAGGTTAATCAACACAAAACATTAGTCTCATAATCGTCCTACTTTATTGCCTCTAGAATCTAGTGAATTACAATGTACAAAAAGAGGCGTGTTTAGTAATTTTCCTTAAATGGTAATATGTATAGGAAGTTCAAATGTTAGTGCAGTGGCTTAGTTGTGTATGTATAATTTTAGTGGAGATCCTCCTCCTAAGTGCAATAAGCGGGTGTTTTCAAATTTCCAATATAACGCTACGCAAATTATGTTAGCACATTTGCCTCCATGACTGTTTGAAATCTTCTACCCAAGTCCCTAGAAAGAGGAGTAGTAAAATTTTCCTAAACCCCTTCACTCCTTCCCCCACTTTAAGATTTTTTTAATATTAAAGCCATTAGATAAACCAAATTGTCCCTTTTTACTCATTAGGTCAAGATCTTTAAAGCTCCAGTCTTGAGAAAGACGTCTAGTTTATCTAACATAACAAAAGGAATGTTATAAATTGTGGGCACTTTCCACAATAACAGAAGCTGTTACATTCTTGAAATCTGACAAGGGCCACTGATACTGACAATGACACATTTTCATTGACAACATAGTAAATACAATCTTTTTCTTTGATTCTGCACATTTTTTTTTTTGTAATTTTGCAAATCAAATAAGTACGAAGCCGTTTTCGTGCCATTTTAAAGAAGATAACTCTTTTTTTTTTATCTCGTTTGAACGAGAAAGTTTCTCGTTCGAACGAGAAATTATCTCGTTCGAACGAGAAAAAATCTCGTTCGAACGAGACAATTTTCTCGTTCGAACGAGAAACTTTTATATATGAATTAAGTTGTTTTGTTATTTAGATAAGTATGATTAGGAATTATTTCATTTGATACATATAATGATACATTTATATATGCATAATTGCATATATTTCAACTACACACTTACAACACAACGTACATATGCATGGTTATTCTAAAACACACAGCTTTTCAATAGAAAGGAAATACTTTAGTTAAAGTATAATTCATTATATTGCGAAGAAGATGAATGCGTGGGGAAAAAAAGAAAACGGGGAGGGGGTATTATGCCATCAGAGATATTCTGCCCTCCTCTTGTAATTAAAGGTATTATAATAGTTGTAAATTATGATTAATACATTTCAGAATTGAAATATAAACTGAATGGTACTTACTGATATACATTAAAACACTTATAATTATGCATTATTATTTCATTAATGATTAATGTTAATTGGTGAGGTCACTGAGCCAAGTTAGTTTGATTCCAGTGGCTTAAAACATAAATATAAAAAAGGAGGAGATGAGGCTCCAAATCAAATGTTACAAACATACTTTAGATCTACCATTTGATAGACTGAAATAATACGTATAATGTATTTCAAACACGGCCAAATGCTCCTGCCTATGTAGTTATTTAAATGATCAAACATCCGCTATTAAAGAAATTGTTAGAAAATATCAAAAGATTTATTGATGGACGATATTCCATTTCTTTCTGTCGGTTAATAACACTTATCACTGTAGACTATGGTATATGATATTAGTTTCTCGTTCGAACGAGAAAATTTTCTCGTTCGAACAAGAAAAAAATCTCGTTCGAACGAGAAAATTATTTCGTTCGAACGAGATAATTTTCTCGTTCGAACGAGATAATTTCTCGTTCGAACAAGATAATTTCTCGTTCGAACGAGATTTTTTTCTCGTTCAAAGGAGATAGTTTCTCGTTCGAACGAGATAAAAAAAATGTTTTCTTCTTTAAAATGGCACGAAAACGGCTTCGTAAATAAGCCTTCGTCGCTTACTCGAGCACCTTTAACATATGAGAAACAAATGTGACGTAGGTTTACGATGAGGGGCGAACGCGGATTGGTTGGCTGAGGTTTGGGGTGTGTCCATCCAACCAATCAGCGTTCGCCTCTCATCCTATACCTACGTCACATACAAATGGCATCGAGCGGCGGATTCAAAATCAGAAGATGCCCGGTTGTCCATGACGATCAAGGACAGATCCAAGCCACGTCCCTGATGACCATGTACATAATGATTCCAAGAGAAAGTCATGAAACCAGTCACGCATACGCACACACACGCACACACACGCACACACACACACACACACAAACAAATAGCAAAATAAGCCCCCCCCCCCCCCCAAAAAAAAAACCCCAAAACAAACAACCCCCTAAAAAATAATAATGATAATAATAATAGTGATGATAAATCAATAAATAGAAAAAAAAAAAGAAAAACACTTAATCTAAGCTATAAAGTCTATGCTGGTATGTTTGTTTGTATTTGTGTTTATGTATTAGTGTATGTATGTATGTATCAGTAGGTATATATACTCAGGGACTTTAAAAACGCCTATATGTTTTGGGGGTTTTTTTTCATGTACAAACATAAATGTTATAAAAATAAATCGATTTGAATATCTGCTTGATATTGTGTGATTGCGGTAACTTTCATGCTATCGGCGAGACAAATCACTTAACCATAACGTAATACTGGTCACCCGTGCGCTTTTCAAAAAGTACTCGACCACGTTCTCTACATTGAGTCATTTTCTTTAGAAATAACATATATTGGTACCTAGTGCCTTTATCTATCCTGATTTCAAACTTTGTTTCATTAAAACTTAGGCGTGAAATGCCGAGACTGTCTGAGCAACAGAGGTATGCTGTTCTTGGCCTTGTAGACGCCGGCGTAAATCAAGGTATCAGCGCAGGACGCTTCAACATCCATTTGTCTACAATCACGAGATTTGTACGGAAGTATCGGACCACAGGAAGTATTAAGGATCGTCCTCGAAGTGGTCAGCCACGCGTAACGACAAGACGTCAAGACGTTTTCATAAGACAATGTCATCTACGTGACAGGTTTGCGACAGCCATAAGCAAGTCAAGAGATGTGATAGGTCGTCACGGTAGGCAAATCTACCCCCAGGACAGTACGCCGACGATTGAAAGAGCAAGGTTTGCTATGCCGTCGCCCATTGAAAGGCTTGATCCTAACTCCTCGCCACCGAAGAAATCGTCTGACCTGTTCCGTTCATGGCGGACGGAAGAGAGACGCAATGAACGTTTTGCCGCAAACTGCATAATTGAACGTGACAAATTTGGCGGTGGTGGCGTCATGGTTTGGGGAGCCATCAATCAACATTTAAAGTCATCACTGGTTATTTTAAGGAACACTCTTACCGCGAGGCGCTACATCAATGACGTTTTACAGCCTGAGATCCTTCCATTAATTCAACGTCATCAAACTGTCAACAATCCATTAACGTTTCAACAAGACAACGCGCGTCCGCACACGGCTAGAGTCACCTTAAACTTTCTAATCATCCAGGGAATTAATGTAATGGATTTCCCAGCACGTTCACCCGACCTTAATCAAATAGAGCACATGTGGGATGAGTGAGGGAGACGCTTACGTAAACGTCACCGTCAACCAAGAACTACTGTGGATGAGTTAGCACGTGCTCTTCAAGAAGAGTGGAATAATATTCCTATAAGAAAAATTCGAACTTTATGTCAATCCATGCGGTCCAGATTGCGTGCATGCGTTAAAGCAAATTGGTGGTGGGGGGGGGGATACTCGTTACTAAACAAAACACATTAAATTTTGAACGTGGTATGCATAAATGATGAAATCAAATCGTTTTTAAAGGAAACTTGTGATAGTATCAATCATATTATCAATTCTAATGCACTTTGTTTGTAACACGCGATCTCATTGGCTGTCCGATTTAAAAACTGCAAGGGTATTCACGATACCCCTGCAGTTTTTGATATGACGTCACGATACCCTGCAGTTTTTGATATGACTGTGATTAGCGAATTGGCTTAGAAAACCTTAACTCTGTGCTTCTAGTTGTAATTATTTTGTCAAATGCATTAGAATGGGGTTACCATGCGAGTGTTTTACAAAAACTGACAGGGTATCGGCGAATACCCTGTCAGAAATTGAGTTTCACTGCGAGGCGTTAGCCTTAAATATAATTCAAATTTTCGAAATAAATCAAGTTTGATGCAATTATTTACCCTAGTTGTTGATTAAACTATAATGATATTAGATAGCCGTTTCTAAAGTCCCGGAGTATATATATGAGTGAATGGATTCGCAGACCTGTACATATACATGTATGTTAATTATACCCCCTAAAACAAAATTTGGGGGGTTATATAGGAATCACACGGCCTGTCTGTCTGTCCGTCTGTCAGTCTATCCGTCTGTTCACATTTGTCCGGGCCATAACTTCTTACCCTTGTGGGATCTGAATAATATGTCACACAATTGTTGTACATAACCCAAGCGTGTGTCATGACCTTGAGCCATAGTCATATCTTCAAGGTCACAGTGCATACATAGCCAAAATCCTTGTCAGGCCATAACTTCTTAGTGCCAAATTGGATGATTATCCAGGATAATATTCCACATAATTGTTTCACACAATCACAACATGTCCAAGGGTGTGTCATGACCTCCACCGGAGGTCCTATCTTCAAGGTCAAGATCACAGTGCACAGATAGATGAAATCATTGTACATGCCATAACTTCGGCTGGATCTGGATAATATTACACACATTTGTTATTCATGACCCAAGGGTGTATCATCACCTTGATTCAAGATCATATCTCTAAAGTCAAGGTCATAGTGCACGCATTTTCAAAATCCTTGTACGGGTCAGAGCTCCTTACTGCGATGTAGGAACTGGATAATATTTTACACCATTATTTTCCATGACCCAAAGATGTGTCCGTCTGCCTTTCCATGAAACTTGTCAGGGCCAAAACTTTTCCTTTTACTTATGAGGGAGATCAAATTTTACACAATTGTTGTTCATGACCTTAGGGTGTGCCATGACCTTGAACCAAGGTCATATAGCCAGAATTCTTGTCCGGCGCATAACTTCTTCCTCTTACGTTGCTGAAAGACTATAGTTTACACAAATGTTGTCCATGACACAAAGATGTGTAATGATCTTGAACCAAAACCATATCTACAAGTTCAAGGTCAGAGTGCTCACAGACCAGATTGTTTTCATTGATTATACCTCAAATTGCACAAGTGGGACATCCATTCCACTTATACTAGTGATGTATCTTGTAATGAATTATTGCATGCTTCAACTTTGTTGACGCGGGGGGGGGGGGGGGGGGGTTATTTTTTCCGATAGGACAACACTAGTTATACTCCCCACAAACAAAGTTTCGGGGTATATACAAATTCACCTGTCTGTCTGTCCATCTGTTCACATTTGTCCGGGCCTTAACTTTTTACCCGCTTGTAAGATCTGGATAATGTTTCACACAATTCTTGTACATGACCCAACGGTGTGTCGGGACCTTACCCATAGTCATCAAGGTCAAGGTCACAGTGCACACATGGCACAAATATTTTCCGGGCCATAACTTCTCATCTCCTCATCGGATCTGAATAATATTTCACACAATTGTTGTCCATGACCTAAGGGTGTATCTTGACCTTGACCTAAGGTAATATCTTCAAGTAAAGGTCACGGTGCATACATAGCCAAAATTCTTGCCAAGGCCACAACTTCTTACTGCCAAGTTTGATTATTATCCAGGATAAAATTTCACACAATTGTTGTCCATGACCCAAGAGTGTGTCATGACCTTGACCCAAGATCTTATCTCCAATGTCAAGTCACAGTACACATTTAGTCAAATCATTGTCAGGGCCACAGCTCCTTACTGTTGTGTTGCATCTGGATAACATTTCACGCAATTGTTGTACATTACACAAAAGAGTGTCATGACCTCGAACAAAGGTCATATCTTCAAGGTATAGGGCACAGTGCACACATAGCCAAAATCCTTGTCCGGGCCATAACTTCATACTGCCAAGATAGATTTGGATAATATATCACAAAATTGTTGTCCATAACACAAGAATATGTCATGACCTTGACTCAAGATCGTATTCCCAAGGTCAAGTTCAAAGTGCACAGTTGTCAAAACCCTTGTCCGGGCCATCTCTGCCTACTGCTATGTTGGTTTTATATTATATTTCACACAATTGTTGTTCATGTCCAAGGGTATGGAATATCCTTCACCGAAAGTCATATCTTCAAGGTCAAGGTCACAGTGCACAGATAGCTGAAATATTTGTACATACTCGTTACTAAACAAAACACATTAAATTTTGAACGTGGTATGCATAAATGATGAAATCAAATCGTTTTAAAGGAAACTTGTGATAGTATCAATCATATTATCAATTCTAATGCACTTTGTTTGTAACACGCGATCTCATTGGCTGTCCGATTTAAAAACTGCAAGGGTATTCACGATACCCCTGCAGTTTTTGATATGACGTCACGATACCCTGCAGTTTTTGATATGACTGTGATTAGCGAATTGGCTTAGAAAACCTTAACTCTGTGCTTCTAGTTGTAATTATTTTGTCAAATGCATTAGAATGGGGTTACCATGCGAGTGTTTTACAAAAACTGACAGGGTATCGGCGAATACCCTGTCAGGAATTTCCGTTTCACAGCTCGGCTAACGCCTCGCAGTGAAACTCAATTTCTGACAGGGTATTCGCCGATACCCTGTCAGTTTTTGTAAAACACTCGCATGGTAACCCCTAAATATAATTCAAATTTTCGAAATAAATCACGTTTGATGCAATTATTTACCCTAGTTGTTGATTAAACTATAATGATATTAGATAGCTGTTTCTAAAGTCCCGGAGTATATATATGAGTGAATGGATTCGCAGACCTGTACATATACATGTATGTTAATTATACCCCCTAAAACAAAATTTGGGGGGTTATATAGGAATCACACGGCCTGTCTGTCTGTCCGTCTGTCAGTCTGTCTGTCTGTTCACATTTGTCCGGGCCATAACTTCTTACCCTTGTGGGATCTAAATAATATGTCACACAATTGTTGTACATAACCCAAGCGTGTGTCATGACCTTGAGCCATAGTCATATCTTCAAGGTCACAGTGCATACATAGCCAAAATCCTTGTCAGGCCATAACTTCTTAGTGCCAAATTGGATGATTATCCAGGATAATATTCCACATAATTGTTTCACACAATCACAACATGTCCAAGGGTGTGTCATGACCTCCACCGGAGGTCCTATCTTCAAGGTCAAGATCACAGTGCACAGATAGATGAAATCATTGTACATGCCATAACTTCGGCTGGATCTGGATAGTATTACACACATTTGTTATTCATGACCCAAGGGTGTATCATGACCTTGATTCAAGATCATATCTCTAAAGTCAAGGTCACAGTGCACGCATTTTCAAAATCCTTGTACGGGTCAGAGCTCCTTACTGCGATGTAGGAACTGGATAATATTTTACACCATTATTTTCCATGACCCAAAGATGTGTCCGTCTGCCTTTCCATGAAACTTGTCAGGGCCAAAACTTTTCCTTTTACTTATGAGGGAGATCAAATTTTACACAATTGTTGTTCATGACCTTAGGGTGTGCCATGACCTTGAACCAAGGTCATATAGCCAGAATTCTTGTCCGGCGCATAACTTCTTCCTCTTACGTTGCTGAAAGACTATAGTTTACACAAATGGTGTCCATGACACAAAGATGTGTAATGATCTTGAACCAAAACCATATCTACAAGTTCAAGGTCAGAGTGCTCACAGACCAGATTGTTTTCATTGATTATACCTCAAATTGCACAAGTGGGACATCCATTCCACTTATACTAGTGATGTATCTTGTAATGAATTATTGCATGCTTCAACTTTGTTGACGCGGGGGGGGGGGGGGGGGGGTTAATTTGATCCGTTAGGACAACTCTAGTTATACTCCCCACAAACAAAGTTTCGGGGGTATATACAAATTCACCCTGTCTGTCTGTCCATCTGTTCACATTTGTCCGGGCCTTAACTTTTTACCCGCTTGTAAGATCTGGATAATGTTTCACACAATTCTTGTACATGACCCAACGGTGTGTCGGGACCTTACCCATAGTCATCAAGGTCAAGGTCACAGTGCACACATGGCACAAATATTTTCCGGGCCATAACTTCTCATCTCCTCATCGGATCTGAATAATATTTCACACAATTGTTGTCCATGACCTAAGGGTGTATCTTGACCTTGACCTAAGGTAATATCTTCAAGTAAAGGTCACGGTGCATACATAGCCAAAATTCTTGCCAAGGCCACAACTTCTTACTGCCAAGTTTGATTATTATCCAGGATAATATTTCACACAATTGTTGTCCATGACCCAAGAGTGTGTCATGACCTTGACCCAAGATCTTATCTCCAATGTCAAGTCACAGTACACATTTAGTCAAATCATTGTCAGGGCCACAGCTCCTTACTGTTGTGTTGCATCTGGATAACATTTCACGCAATTGTTGTACATTACACAAAAGAGTGTCATGACCTCGAACAAAGGTCATATCTTCAAGGTCTAGGGCACAGTGCACACATAGCCAAAATCCTTGTCCGGGCCATAACTTCATACTGCCAAGATAGATTTGGATAATATATCACAAAATTGTTGTCCATAACACAAGAATATGTCATGACCTTGACTCAAGATCGTATTCCCAAGGTCAAGTTCAAAGTGCACAGTTGTCAAAACCCTTGTCCGGGCCATCTCTGCCTACTGCTATGTTGGTTTTATATTATATTTCACACAATTGTTGTTCATGTCCAAGAGTATGGAATATCCTTCACCGAAGGTCATATCTTCAAGGTCAAGGTCACAGTGCACAGATAGCTGAAATATTTGTACATGCCTTAACTTCTTTCTTCCAAGTTGGATCTAGATAATATTTCAGATAATTCTTGTTCATGACCCAAGAGTGTGTTATGACCTTGACTCAAGATCATATCTCTAACGTCAAGGTCACGGTGCACGCATTTTCAAAATCCTTGTAGGGGTCAGAACTCTTTACTGCTATGTAGTGTCTTGATAGTATTTCACACCATTGTTTTCAATGATCATAAGGAGTGTATAACATTTTACGGAGTGTGTCGTCAGTCTGTGTGTCTATCCATCTGTCTGTCTATGAAAATTGTACGGGTTATAAATTCTTCCTTTTACTTTGGAGAGAGATCAAATTTTACACGATTGTTGTTCCTGACCCAAGGGTGTGTCATTACTTATAACCAGGGTCATATCTATTAGGTCAAGGTCACAGTGCATATATAGTCAGAATTCTTGTCCGAGTCGTTACTTCTTTTTCATTTAGAGGGAGATAATATTTTACACAATTATTGTCCATGACCTAAGGGCATGCTATTACCTTGAACAAAGGTGATATATACAATGTCATTGTCATAGTGCACACATAGCCATAATTCTTGTCTGGGCCATAACTTCTTCCTGTTACGTTGCTGAAAGACTATATTTTACACAATTCTTGTCCATGACCCAAGAATGTGTAATGACCTTGAATCAAGGTCATATCTACAAGGTCAAGGTCAGAGTGCACACAAACCAGATTGTTTTCATTGCTTCTACCTCAAAATGTTCTTGTAATTGGGACATCCATTACACTTATACCAGTGATGTAACTTGGGATGAACTATTGCATGTTTCAACTGTTGCCGCGGGGAGTATTTGTCCCGTTATGACTGCTCTAGTTTATAGCTACATTAAGATTTTAATAATATTTCTTGTGTTGCCTCATAAGAGCTTAGGTATTTGTGAGTTTTCTTTTTCGAGATTTTGTTTGTGTATGAACCCTGTAAATGGGTTTATAATAATAAAAGTTTAAAGTTAAAAAAGAGCCCGAGCAGAACGATTTCATAAGATCTTTTATAGGTAACCAATGAAGGCTATCTCCTTGAAATAAACATATCAGTAAAACTAATGTACCCTGAACTGAATCAAACAAACTTGATGAGAATTTTATTGAAATGGTAAATTTTTGAAATTAAGACTTATCTTAATATTTACGGTTGTGGCCTTGCGGCCTTAAATATTATTTGAAAGTCCTGATGCCATGGAATACCTACCAAAACAGGGGCGGATGCAGGATTTGAGTAAGGGTGGTTTCAAAGAAAATACAGACAGAAGCAGGGTCTTAAGATCCCAAGATGGTCCAGGGCAGGGTCTTAAGATCCCAAGATGGTCCAGGGCGAATTCATGGTGGGAACCCAAGGGGGGGGGGGGGGGGTAGCCCCTAGAATTTCATGAGATTTCACGCATTTTGATTACAAACTCTGGTGTAAAATCAATGGTATTTTAATCCACATGAGTATTTTATATTCACTTGAAACACTCAGTTGAAGATTTACCACAGTGTCAAGGAGCATTTGTGTCAAATATAATAAAATTCCTGATTATCAGTCAACGAGATAAGCTGGAATAAATATCTTTCCCAATTTTTGTGGTGTATGGCTGAGTGACCGTACATAAATTACATTGAGTGACTGTGTCCAAAAGTTCCTGTTCCATAGAATATTTGTGTGAAATATGATGCAATTCTGATGAATATTATTAGAAATATGAGGCCATTCCCAATATTTTAGGGATATATACCGAATTATCTTGACTTTTCAAAAATGGCCTTGAGTGACCATTCCCAAAATTTCCTTTTAATGTCACCAGGAATATTTGTGCGAAATATGATACGATGTTTTGTTTTTTCTTTTTTTTTTTTTTTCCTTTTTTTTTTTTTGTTTGTTTGTTTGTTCGTTTGGT
>CM068584.1:67812723-67889813 GCA_035048485.1 Pteria penguin
CAGTGTCACTATGACATGAATGACAGATATGACGATTATTCCAGGGTCACTATGACATGAATGACAGATATGACAATGATTCCAGTGTGACTATGACATGAATGACAGATATGACGATGATTCCGGGGTCACTATGACATGAATGACAGATATGACAATGATTCCAGTGTAACTATGACATGAATGACAGATATGACAATAATTCCAGTGTCACTATGCCATGAATGACAATTTTGACAATGATTCCAGTGTCAGTATGACATAAATGACAGATATGACAATGATTCCAGTGTCACTATGACATGAATGACAGATATGACAATGATTCCAGTGTCACTATGCCATGAATGACAGATATGACAATGATTCCAGCGTTACTATGATATGAATGACAGATATGACAATGATTCCAAGGTCACTATGATATGAATGACCAATATGTCATACTGATTTCAGTGCCACTATGATGTAAATGACAGATTTGATGCTTTCAAGTCCAGTGTCACTATTACTTGAATGGCAGATGTGAAACACTGAATACAGTGCCACTTGAATGAATGAGTCCTGTGTCAATGACATGAATGACATATATGAAACACTGAGTCCAGTGTCACTATGACATGAATGACAGATTGATGTATTGAGTCCATTATCACTATGACTAAAAGGACAGATGTAACACATCTCATATTCCTCAACTGAATAAAAATATGAAATGAATGACATGTGATATACTCTGTCCAGTGTCACTATCAAAATGAATTAAATGACCAAGCCACTACGATTTCAGCGACAAATGTGGCACACTGAATACAGTGTCACTATGACTTGAGTGACAGATGTTGAACGCTGAATCGGTGAAACACCGGATCCACTGCGTCTGAGACAGAAAGGAGTAGTGTCATTATGACTTTATTGAAACATCTGACACAGTGACAGTCATTTTGACTGGAGTGACAGGTTGTTTCACAGCGAATTCAGTTTCGCTATCACAGGTCGTAACATGCAGAACCTAGGGTGAATATGACAATCGTGACAGACTGTGACACTGTGTGACTTCCACGATGACAATGATGACAGATTATAATACACCAAATCAATGACAGAATAACAGTAAAACAATATGTAACTTTATACAGTAATCCTTAGTCCTTATGTACAACGTTATACAGTAACCCTTAGTCCTTATGTACAACGTTATACAGTAATCCTTAGTCCTTATGTACAACGTTATACAGTAATCCTTAATCCTTATGTACAACGTTATACAGTAATCCTAAGTACTTATGTACAACGTTATACAGTAATCCTTAGTCCTTATGTACAACGTTATACAGTAATGCTTAGTCCTTATGTACAACGTTATACAGTAATCCTTAGTACTTATGTACAACGTTATACAGTAATCCTTAGTCCTTATGTACAACGTTATACAGTAATCCTTAGTCCTTATGTACAACGTTATACAGAAATCCTTAATCCTTATGTACAACGTTATACAGTAATCCTAAGTACTTATGTACAACGTTATACAGTAATCCTAAGTACTTATGTACAACGTTATACAGTAATCCTTAGTACTTATGTACAACGTTATCTATAGAGATGTCCATTTATGACAATGTATCCATAACATTGGAGATAGAGGGAATAGTACAATGGGATTGTATCCATAACATTCAAGATAGAGGAAATCGTACAATGGGATTGTATCCATAACATTGGAGATAGAGGGAATAGTACAATGGGATTGTATCCATAACATTTAAGATAGAGGAAATCGTACAATGGGATTGTATCCATAACATTGGAGATAGAGGAAATCGTACAATGGGATTGTATCCATAACATTGGAGATAGAGGGAATAGTACAATGGGATTGTATCCATAACATTGAAGATAGAGGAAATCGTACAATGGGATTGTATCCATAACATTCCAGATAGAGGAAATCGTACAATGGGATTGTATCCATAACATTGGAGATAGAGGGAATAGTACAATGGGATTGTATCCATAACATTGGAGATAGAGGAAATAGTACAATTGGATTGTATCCATAACATTGGAGATAGAGGGAATCGTACAATGGAATTGTATCCATAACATTCCAGATAGAGGAAATCATACAATGGGATTGTATCCATAACATTCAAGATAGAGGAAATAGTACAATGGGATTGTATCCATAACATTGAAGATAGAGGGAATAGTACAATGGGATTGTATCCATAACATTCAAGATAGAGGAAATCGTACAATGGAATTGTAACCATAACATTCAAGATAGAGGAAATAGTGCAATGGGATTGTATCCATAACATTGGAGATAGAGGGAATAGTACAATGGGATTGTATCCATAACATTGGAGATAGAGGAAATTGTACAATGGGATTGTATCCATAACATTGGAGATAGAGGGAATAGTACAATGGAATTGTATCCATAACATTCAATATAGAGGAAATCGTACAATGGGATCGTATCCATAACATTGGAGATAGAGGGAATAGTACAATGGGATTGTATCCATAACATTGGAGATAGAGGGAATAGTACAATGGAATTGTATCCATAACATTGGAGATAGAGGGAATAGTACAATGGGATTGTATTCATAACATTGGAGATAGAGGTAATCGTACAATGGGATTGTATCCATAACATTGGAGATAGAGGGAATAGTACAATGGAATTGTATCCACAACACTCAATATAGAGGAAATCGTAAAATGGGATTGTATCCATAACATTCAAGATAGAGGAAATCGTACAATGAGATTGTATCCATAACATTGGAGATAGAGGGAATAGTAGAATGGAATTGTATCCATAACATTCAAGATAGAGGAAATCGTACAATGGGATTGTATCCATAACATTCAAGATAGGGGAAATCGTACAATGGGATTGTATCCATAACATTGGAGATAGAGGGAATAGTACAATGGAATTGTATCCATAACATTCAATATAGAGGAAATCGTACAATGGGATTGTATCCATAACATTGGAGATAGAGGGAATAGTACAATGGGATTGTATCCATAACATTGGAGATAGAGGGAATAGTACAATGGGATTGTATCCATAACACTGGAGATAGAGGGAATAGTACAATGGGATTGTATTCATAACATTGGAGATAGAGGAAATCGTACAATGGGATTGTATCCATAACATTTGAGACAGAGGGAATAGTACAATGGAATTGTATCCATAACATTGGAGATAGAGGAAATCGTACAATGGATTGTATCCATAACATTGAAGAGAAAGGGAATAGTACAATGGAATTGTATCCATAACTTTGGAGATAGAGGAAATCGTACAATGGGATTGTGTCCATAACATTGGAGATAGAGGGAATAGTACAATGGGATTGTATTCATAACATGGGAGATAGAGGGAATAGTACAATGGGATTGTATCCATAACATTCAAAATAGAGGAAATCGTACAAAGAAAACACTCGATCACAACTGAAACCGAACTATAACCTCATACAGAACTAAGAGAAAAATCGTCAGTCGTTGCAAGCTGCACTTGGTGTAAGAAAACGTGCGATATCGGTGGAGGACTCAGGATTTCCGAAAAGGGGGGGGGGGGGCACGTAAAAGTCCACCGTGGTATATATATGCTTTGTAAATTCGTGGTGTATTGTCAAGGGTCAAGAAAGGAGAGGGAAACTACTCTAAATACTCCACTGAGTATTTTAGACTGTCTCGTTTCGAGAATCGAGCTCGGTGGCTATAGCTTTGGCTTATGCCTTTGGCATTTAGCCCGGCTAAAAAGGGAGGAAAAGGGGGAGGGCTGTTAGGTCAAAATTCGTTATTATACAGATTTTTCTAGGAAAATAGTTGTTAAGCAAAATGTTTATGACAAAAAGCCGCGAACCAGTGTGTTCCTTTGCTTTAATAGAAGAAGAAGAAGCAGCAACAGAAGAAGAAGATGAAGAAGAAGAAGAAGAAGAAGAAGAAGAAGAAGAAAATCGATAGAATAAAATTCCTTATACAAAAATGAGATTTCTACTTTGAAAATCTATTTGTAAAATGTGAAATTTATATTCTTGCATGAGGCTATAGAATGTAAACGTAAAATAAGGAATAAAACTGACAAAGAAAAACAACTAGGAAAGTCATTTTCGCTGCATTTCAGAGGGGATGGGGTGTTCCATGCAGACCCACGGTCCACCCACTTCCGATTCGCGCATGTTCAAGACGTGTAATATACGTGTATAAATTGACAAAAATTAGTGTTGTCAACAAGTTACAACAAGTCTATTTTGCCATCACAGTAGCTGTCAGATTATACTAGATACAGGTTCCTGGTTCGAGTCAACATCGAATATCTCATAAAAATATTGTTTTATTGTGTATTCATGTCCAACAAAATTCAACAAGAGCATGGCATAATACGCCGACACTTAGTATGACGGGTATGTTTTAAAGTTTGTAGCCCCACCCCCTTTTTCCGCAATTATTCAGGACGCAGGGTAACACATACTTTGGCCTTTGGCAACAACCCTCTGTAATATTATTGAAACCCATAGGGCAGTAAGAAATTATGGCCAAGAGAACTATTTGATCTCCCCACCCCCTTTTTTATTTTACATCAAAAATGTAAGAATACGGAAGAAAAAAGAACCAGTAATATTTATTTATATCAAATTTTATATATAATTCCAGCACAAATTTATATTTGAAAGATATTGAATGAGAAATGAAAATTTAAATAATTATCTGTACTGACAAAGGGGATATTTTCGAAATCGAAAAGCATATTCTTTTAAAAGTAGAAGAATACGAACACTCTATTCTTCAAATTTTAACGCTATACTTACGGGCGCAATAATGACGTTATGACGTCATTGTTTATCTACATATAAGTTTAGAAGATAATGCATTTATGAAACGAAGACGTGAACGTTACATAGTTTTATATTTGTCATATGCTTGATAAAGGCCTTGAGGTCGAAACTTTGCAGAATAGTCAGTGGGATCCAGGATTTCCGAAAAGAGGGGAGTGGGCGGCACATTCGATTAGCCAAACTACTCAGCCATTTTTGGTGCGAAATTTGAATCTTTAGTGGTAAATATGTGGCGAAAAGCTCCCCCTTTTCTAATTCTGTCACTGATAGAGTATTTGTGTTCTTTTACTTTTAATGTACTGAACTTCCCTTTGGTTGACTGATTGATTGCCAATTGTTTAACGTCACTCCACGTTTGCTTCACGTATATGGTGACTCATCTTTCTGATGCATTGCATAGAAATTTGACCTTTGCAACGATTTAACTTTTGGACAGCGTCAAGGAAATTATACCCGTCCAAATTCAAATCCAGGGGGTCCATTTAAAATCATGTAGGCTAGCTGAAGTGATTCAAATCTAGATACTAGAGTATTACATGTTATAATAAACCACAAAAGATTTAGTAATGCTTTGATAAGATATTGATATTGCTGTTGTTATATACTAAATACTGATCTCATGATTGTCAACTGGGAATCCGTGAACGGATAAATAACAGTTTCACAACATTTACATTCACGCTGAGATGATTTAGGCATTGAAAAAAAAAACCATATTCTTAGTGTCGGCTTAATGGCAAACTTGTCCAGCCTGACAATTTACAGAAAATTTTACTCGTCCACTGCCGATTTGCATTTGCATGTCGGTCGGACATGTCTTAATATGAAACCCTGCCTTGAAAGAGTGTAGGAAAAGTCCGGAAAACTGTAAATTCTTTGAAATTTACTACGTTCAAGAGCCATACTCTGACAAAACCCATTCAATCATATAGAAATGTGAACTGGTACCTTACCTTTATTGCTTTAAAATTATATGCCAAGTTTCAATTCAATACATTGAAAGATTGCAGAAGAAAGTACGGAAAACATGACTTCGGTTTGTTTGTTTGTTTGATTATTGTTTTACGTCACTCCACGATTATTTCACGTATATGGTGACGGCATCTGCCTGATGCATTGCATACAAATTTAGACCTTTGCAACGGACCCACCCGAAGCAGTGAGGGATCTTTTACGTGCCACGCCTACCGTGACACGGGACCTCGGTTTTTACTGTCTCATCCGAAAGACAGAACACCGGTGTGCCCCGGGCGGGAGTCGAACCCGCGACCTCTCGATCACGTGCCGAGCACCTTATCCACTAGGCCACACCGGCTTACATGACTTCGGACGGACGGACAAAGTCATACGATTATACCTGCCGTCTCTGACGCGCGTATAAAAACCAGATCCGATACCCGGAAAGAAGAGTTGTTTAGGAATAATTGCTGTATAAGACGATAATTTTTTATTTGGTGAAGAAAGTCTATAGAAGTGACTTACGAATAGCTGTATACCATGACGTTATTTTTACAAATAAGAGTGGCAAGATTTCTCCATATGGACTATCAGGATTTTGCGTGTATGTGTAAGAGAGAGAGAAAGGGGAGGGGGGACAGAAAGACAGAGACAGAGTGTCACTGTGAATTGAATAGCAGATGTAACGCAGTGACCAGTGTCATTACGACTTGAATGACAGAGGTAACACACTGGGTCCAGCGCATCTATTACAAAAATGACAAATATAAAACAATTCAGTGTCACTATCCCTTGAAGGAGTGGAACGCTATATAAAAGTGATATTCAGGTTAATGAGGATAGGGACCCAACGGAATAGAGTGATATCCAGGGTAATACTGGAGAAAACCTAAGAAAAAGAGTGATATCCTGGGAAAAGAAGAGAGGAATCCCGAAATGCAGTGATATTCAGGGTATAGAAGATAGGAACTAAACAAAGTAGAAAAAGATAGCGTCCTCCCTTGAGCTCTGGTCTTTTCTGGATCTACAGACATATCATACACATTCCTGTTTATCAACGTGAACAATAATCGGGGTAAATTTGTAATCATAGTGTAACCAATGTCTTACCTGTAGAGGCGTTCAGGTGGTATCGTTAGAGTCCGTAACAATAATGGAGGTAAATTTGTAATCATAGCGTAATTATTGTCTTACCTTTAGAGGCCTTCAGGTTGTATTGTTCGAGTTCAGGTTGTATTGTTAGAGTCCGTAACAATAAGGGAGGTAAATTTGTAGAGACTTTTAGGTGGTATCGTCCGTAATACAACAGTCTTCCTCTTTCAATGTTTTGTAACTATGTCACCTTGGCAATATGTTCTACAAATAGAAAATATGTTATAATATGTTGGCAAATTTTGCAGGGCAATTGCCTCTTCATCTGAATCCGTCCAACACTAGGACATAAATAATACATGTACTATAAACAGATGGCGAACTATTTATCATCATCATCATCATCATTATTATTATTTATTATTATTATTATTATTATTATTATTATTATTATTATTATAGTAGAAGTAGCAGTATTCTAGGCGCACCGGTGTTCTGTTTTTGGGATGAGACTATGAAAACCGAGGTCCCGTGTCACGGTAGGCGTGGCACGTAAAAGTCCCTCACTGCTACAGGTGGGTTTGTTACGTTACAGAGGTCTAAATTTGAATCCAATGCATCATGCAGATGCCGTCACCATATACCTGAAATAATCGTGAAGGGACGTAAGACAATATTCAGTCAGTCAGTATTATTATTATTATTATTATTATTATTATTATTATTATTATTATTATTATCAAACTGGCATGATGTGGGCGTTGTTGTCAAATTATTCGATTACGTGCTGCATCATTTGTTTATCTACCTTTAGATGATATTTCAAACAAGTTCTATTCCTGTTCTATTCCTGTTCATCTAATTTGAATTACTTTGAATCATGCTTTTGCTTCTTAAGAAGCGGTATGTACCCCTTGGCCTCCCTCCTACTGGCTGAATTCATTCCTGATTTATTATTTCAAATACATTTGCAACAATTCCTGCCATCTTTAATACATAAAGGCCTTGTAATGTGAATAAATAGATACATAAATGATGATGATGATAATGATGATGGTGATGATTGTGCTTTAACTATGGGGTTTAAGACATTAGAATCACACAATAATAATACATATTGACACTGTGCACTTATTGACTTCCATATATTATCCCAGATTGGTGTCATCCAACATCACATGATTGTCGTCCTAAGATATCATATCACGCGATGATATGCTGTAACCTTTGATTATCTACCCAGATCTTGGCCATCAAACATCACATGGTTGTCGTCCTAAGATGGGAGTTTTAACTCCACAACATATCACGCGATGATGTGCTGTAACCTTTGATTATCTACCCAGATCTGGGCCATCACACATCACATGATTGTAGCCTTAAGATAAGGGTTGTACTCAAAGTCCACAACATATCACGTGATGATGTGTTGTATCCAAAGTCCTCTAGCATTGTAAATCTTGAAAATCTACCTCCAGTTTAGATTACCAAGCCCATAGGGACCTATGATACGTTCCTTGATTTATATTAATTTGGTGTATCCTGAAATCTTTCTTTGGTAAAGGGAAGAGATGTGTTGAGCGGATAGTGTGAGAGTACTGTGTGATACTGTGGTAGTGGAGAGGTGTGTCGGATGGATGGGGTGAGAGTTTATGTGTGATACTGTGGTAGAGGAGAGGTGTGTTGGATGGATAGGGTGAGAGTTTATGTGTAATAATATGGTAGAGGAGAGGTGTGTGGGATGGATAGGGTGAGAGTTTATATGTTATACTGTGGTAGAGGAGAGGTGTGTGGGATGGATAGGGTGAGAGTTTATGTGTAATAATATGGTAGAGGAGAGGTGTGTTGGATGGATAGGGTGAGAGTTTATGTGTAATAATATGGTAGAGGAGAGGTGTGTTGGATGGATAGGGTGAGAGTTTATGTGTAATAATATGGTAGAGGAGAGGTGTGTTGGATGGATAGGGTGAGAGTTTATATGTGATACTGTGGTAGAGGGGAGGTGTGTGGGATGGATAGGGTGAGAGTTTATATGTGATACTGTGGTAGAGGAGAGGTGTGTTGGATGGATCGGGTGAGAGTTTATGTGTAATAATATGGTAGAGGAGAGGTGTGTTGGATGGATAGGGTGAGAGTTTATGTGTAATAATATGGTAGAGGAGAGGTGTGTTGGATGGATAGGGTGAGAGTTTATATGTGATACTGTGGTAGAGGAGAGGTGTGTTGGATGGATAGGGTGAGAGTTTATATGTGATACTGTGGTAGTGGAGAGGTGTGTTGGATGGATAGGGTGAGAGTTTATATGTGATACTGTGGTAGAGGAGAGGTGTGTTGGATGGATAGGGTGAGAGTTTATATGTGATACTGTGGTAGAGGAGAGGTGTGTTGGATGGATAGGGTGAGAGTTTATATGTGATACTGTGGTAGAGGAGAGGTGTGTTGGATGGATAGGGTGAGAGTTTATATGTGATACTGTGGTAGAGGAGAGGTGTGTTGGATGGGGTGAGAGTTTATATGTGATACTGTGGTAGAGGAGAGGTGTGTTGGATGGATAGGGTGAGAGTTTATATGTGATACTGTGGTAGAGGAGAGGTGTGTTGGATGGATAGGGTGAGAGTTTATGTGTAATAATATGGTAGAGGAGAGGTGTGTTGGATGGATAGGGTGAGAGTTTATATGTGATACTGTGGTAGTGGAGAGGTGTGTTGGATGGATGGGGTGAGAGTTTATATGTGATACTGTGGTAGAGGAGAGGTGTGTTGGATGGGTAGGGTGAGAGTTTATATGTGATACTGTGGTAGAGGAGAGGTGTGTTGGATGGATAGGGTGAGAGTTTATATGTGATACTGTGGTAGAGGAGAGGTGTGTTGGATGGATAGGGTGAGAGTTTATATGTGATACTGTGGTAGAGGAGAGGTGTGTTGGATGGATAGGGTGAGAGTTTATGTGTAATAATATGGTAGAGGAGAGGTGTGTTGGATGGATAGGGTGAGAGTTTATATGTGATACTGTGGTAGAGGAGAGGTGTGTGGGATGGATAGGGTGAGAGTTTATATGTGATACTGTGGTAGAGGAGAGGTGTGTTGGATGGATAGGGTGAGAGTTTATATGTGATACTGTGGTAGAGGAGAGGTGTGTTGGATGGATAGGGTGAGAGTTTATGTGTAATAATATGGTAGAGGAGAAGTGTGTTGGATGGATAGGGTGAGAGTTTATATGTGATAGTGTGGTAGAGGAGAGGTGTGTTGGAAGGATGGGGTGAGAGTTTATATGTGATACTGTGGTAGAGGAGAGATGTGTTGGATGGATAGGGTGAGAATTTATATGTGATACTGTGGTAGAGGAGAGGTGTGTTGGATGGATAGGGTGAGAGTTTATGTGTAATAATATGGTAGAGGAGAGGTGTGTTGGATGGGTAGGGTGAGAGTTTATATGTGATACTGTGGTAGAGGAGAGGTGTGTTGAATGGATAGGATGAGAGTTTATATGTGATACTGTGGTAGAGGAGAGGTGTGTTGGATGGGTAGGGTGAGAGTTTATATGTGATACTGTGGTAGAGGAGAGGTGTGTTGGATGGATAGGGTGAGAGTTTATATGTGATACTGTGGTAGAGGAGAGGTGTGTTGGATGGGTAGGGTGAGAGTTTATATGTGATACTGTGGTAGAGGAGAGGCGTGTTGGATGGATAGGGTGAGAGTTTATATGTGATACTGTGGTAGAGGAGAGGTGTGTTGGATGGATAGGGTGAGAGTTTATGTGTAATAATATGGTAGAGGAGAGGTGTGTTGGATGGATAGGGTGAGAGTTTATGTGTGATACTGTGGTAGAGGAGAGGTGTGTTGGATGGATGGGGTGAGAGTTTATATGTGATACTGTGGTAGAGGAGAGGTGTGTTGGATGGATAGGGTGAGAGTTTATGTGTGATATTGTGGTAGAGGAGAGGTGTGTTGGATGGATAGGGTGAGAGTTTATGTGTAATAATATGGTAGAGGAGAGGTGTGTTGGATGGATAGGGTGAGAGTTTATATGTGATACTGTGGTAGAGGAGAGGTGTGGGATGGATAGGGAGAGTTTATATGTGATACTGTGGTAGAGGAGAGGTGTGTTGGATGGATAGGGTGAGAGTTTATATGTGATACTGTGGTAGAGGAGAGGTGTGTTGGATGGATGGGGTGAGAGTTTATGTGTAATAATATGGTAGAGGAGAAGTGTGTTGGATGGATAGGGTGAGAGTTTATATGTGATAGTGTGGTAGAGGAGAGGTGTGTTGGAAGGATGGGGTGAGAGTTTATATGTGATACTGTGGTAGAGGAGAGATGTGTTGGATGGATAGGGTGAGAGTTTATGTGTAATAATATGGTAGAGGAGAGGTGTGTTGGATGGATGGGGTGAGAGTTTATATATGATACTGTGGTAGAGGAGAGGTGTGTTGGATGGATAGGGTGAGAGTTTATATGTGATACTGTGGTAGAGGAGAGGTGTGTTGGATGGATAGGGTGAGAGCTTATATGTGATACTGTGGTAGAGGAGAGATGTGTTGGATGGATGGGGTGAGAGTTTATATGTGATACTGTGGTAGAGGAGAGGTGTGTTGGATGGATGGGGTGAGAGTTTATATGGGATACTGTGGTAGAGGAGAGGTGTGTTGGATGGATAGGGTGAGAGTTTATATGTGATACTGTGGTAGAGGAGAGGTGTGTTGGATGGATAGGGTGAGAGTTTATGTGTAATAATATGGTAGAGGAGAGGTGTGTTGGATGGATAGGGTGAGAGTTTATATGTGAAACTGTGGTAGAGGAGAGGTGTGTTGGATGGATGGGGTGAGAGTTTATATATGATACTGTGGTAGAGGAGAGGTGTGTTGGATGGATAGGGTGAGAGTTTATATGTGATACTGTGGTAGAGGAGAGGTGTGTTGGATGGATAGGGTGAGAGTTTATATGTGATACTGTGGTAGAGGAGATGTGTGTTGGATGGATGGGGTGAGAGTTTATATGTGATACTGTGGTAGAGGAGAGGTCTGTTGGATGGATAGGGTGAGAATTTATATGTGATACTGTGGTAGAGGAGAGGTGTGTTGGATGGATAGGGTGAGAGTTTATGTGTAATAATGTGGTAGAGGAGAGGTGTGTTCCATGGATAGGGTGAGAGTTTATATGTGATACTGTGGTAGAGGAGAGGTGTGTTGGATGGATAGGGTGAGAGTTTATATGGGATACTGTGGTAGAGGAGAGGTGTGTTGGATGGATAGGGTGAGAGTTTATATGTGATACTGTGGTAGAGGAGAGGTGTGTTGGATGGATAGGGTGAGAGTTTATATGTGATACTGTGGTAGAGGAGAGGTGTGTTGGATGGATGGGGTGAGAGTTTATATGTGATACTGTGGTAGAGGAGACGTGTGTTGGATGGATAGGGTGAGAGTTTATATGTGATACTGTGGTAGAGGAGAGGTGTGTTGGATGGATAGGGTGAAAGTTTATATGGGATACTGTGGTAGAGGAGAGGTGTGTTGGATGGATAGGGTGAGAGTTTATATGGGATACTGTGGTAGAGGAGAGGTGTGTTGGATGGATAGGGTGAGAGTTTATGTGTAATAATATGGTAGAGGAGAGGTGTGTTGGATGGATAGGGTGAGAGTTTATATGTGAAACTGTGGTAGAGGAGAGGTGTGTTGGATGGATAGGGTGAGAGTTGATGTGTAATAATATGGTAGAGGAGAGGTGTGTTGGATGGATAGGGTGAGAGTTTATATGTGATACTGTGGTAGAGGAGAGGTGTGTTGGATGGATAGGGTGAGAGTTTATGTGTAATAATATGGTAGAGGAGAGGTGTGTTGGATGGATAGGGTGAGAGTTTATATGTGAAACTGTGGTAGAGGAGAGGTGTGTTGGATGGATGGGGTGAGAGTTTATATATGATACTGTGGTAGAGGAGAGGTGTGTTGGATGGATAGGGTGAGAGTTTATATGTGATACTGTGGTAGAGGAGAGGTGTGTTGGATGGATAGGGTGAGAGTTTATATGTGATACTGTGGTAGAGGAGATGTGTGTTGGATGGATGGGGTGAGAGTTTATATGTGATACTGTGGTAGAGGAGAGGTCTGTTGGATGGATAGGGTGAGAATTTATATGTGATACTGTGGTAGAGGAGAGGTGTGTTGGATGGATAGGGTGAGAGTTTATGTGTAATAATGTGGTAGAGGAGAGGTGTGTTCCATGGATAGGGTGAGAGTTTATATGTGATACTGTGGTAGAGGAGAGGTGTGTTGGATGGATAGGGTGAGAGTTTATATGGGATACTGTGGTAGAGGAGAGGTGTGTTGGATGGATAGGGTGAGAGTTTATATGTGATACTGTGGTAGAGGAGAGGTGTGTTGGATGGATAGGGTGAGAGTTTATATGTGATACTGTGGTAGAGGAGAGGTGTGTTGGATGGATGGGGTGAGAGTTTATATGTGATACTGTGGTAGAGGAGACGTGTGTTGGATGGATAGGGTGAGAGTTTATATGTGATACTGTGGTAGAGGAGAGGTGTGTTGGATGGATAGGGTGAAAGTTTATATGGGATACTGTGGTAGAGGAGAGGTGTGTTGGATGGATAGGGTGAGAGTTTATATGGGATACTGTGGTAGAGGAGAGGTGTGTTGGATGGATAGGGTGAGAGTTTATGTGTAATAATATGGTAGAGGAGAGGTGTGTTGGATGGATAGGGTGAGAGTTGATGTGTAATAATATGGTAGAGGAGAGGTGTGTTGGATGGATAGGGTGAGAGTTTATATGTGATACTGTGGTAGAGGAGAGGTGTGTTGGATGGATAGGGTGAGAGTTTATATGTAATACTGTGGTAGTGGAGAGGTGTGTTGGATGGATGGGGTGAGAGTTTATATATGATACTGTGGTAGAGGAGAGGTGTGTTGGATGGATAGGGTGAGAGTTTATATGTGATACTGTGGTAGAGGAGAGGTGTGTTGGATGGATGGGGTGAGAGTTTATATGTGATACTGTGGTAGAGGAGAGGTGTGTTGGATGGATGGGGTGAGAGTTTATGTGTAATAATGTGGTAGTGGAGAGGTGTGTGGGATGGATAGGGTGAGAGTTTATATGTGATAATGTGGTAGAGGAGAGGTGTGTTGGATGGATGGGGTGAGAGTTTATATGTGATACTGTGGTAGAGGAGAGGTGTGTTGGATGGATAGGGTGAGAGTTTATATGTGATACTGTGGTAGAGGAGAGGTGTGTTGGATGGATAGGGTGAGAGTTTATGTGTAATAATATGGTAGAGGAGAGGTGTGTTGGATGGATAGGGTGAGAGTTTATGTGTAATAATATGGTAGAGGAGAGGTGTGTTGGATGGATAGGGTGAGAGTTTATATGTGATACTGTGGTAGAGGAGAGGTGTGTTGGATGGATAGGTTGAGAGTTTATATGTGATACTGTGGTAGAGGAGAGGTGTGTTTGATGGATAGGGTGAGAGTTTATATGGGATACTGTGGTAGAGGAGAGGTGTGTTGGATGGATAGGGTGAGAGTTTACATGTGATACTGTGGTAGAGGAGAGGTGTGTTGGATGGATAGGGTGAGAGTTTATATGTGATACTGTGGTAGAGGAGAGGTGTGTTGGATGGATAGGGTGAGAGTTTACATGTGATACTGTGGTAGAGGAGAGGTGTGTTGGATGGATAGGGTGAGAGTTTATATGTGATACTGTGGTAGAGGAGAGGTGTGTGGGATGGATAGGGTGAGAGTTTATATGTGATACTGTGGTAGAGGAGAGGTGTGTTGGATGGATAGGGTGAGAGTTTATATGTGATACTGTGGTAGAGGAGAGGTGTGTGGGATGGATAGGGTGAGAGTTTATATGTGATACTGTGGTAGAGGAGAGGTGTGTTGGATGGATGGGGTGAGTGTTTATATGTGATACTGTGGTAGAGGAGAGGTGTGTTGGATGGATAGGGTGAGAGTTTATATGTGATACTGTGGTAGAGGAGAGGTGTGTTGGATGGATAGGGTGATAGTTTATATGTGATACTGTGGTAGTGGAGAGGTGTGTGGGATGGATAGGGTGAGAGTTTATATGTGATACTGTGGTAGAGGAGAGGTGTGTTGGATGGATGGGGTGAGAGTTTATATGTGATACTGTGGTAGAGGAGAGGTGTGTTGGATGGATGGGGTGAGAGTTTATGTGTGATACTGTGGTAGAGGAGAGGTGTGTTGGATGGATGGGGTGAGAGTTTTTGTGTAATAATATGGTAGAGGAGAGGTGTGTTGGATGGATAGGGTGAGAGTTTATATGTGATACTGTGGTAGAGGAGAGGTGTGTTGGATGGATGGGGTGAGAGTTTATGTGCAACAATATGGTAGAGGAGAGGTGTGTTGAATGGATAGGGTGAGAGTTTATATGTGATACTGTGGTAGAGGAGAGGTGTGTTGGATGGATGGGGTGAGAGTTTATGTGTGATACTGTGGTAGAGGAGAGGTGTGTTGGATGGATGGGGTGAGAGTTTATGTGTAATAATATGGTAGAGGAGAGGTGTGTTGGATGGATAGGGTGAGAGTTTATATGTGATACTGTTGTAGAGGAGAGGTGTGTTGGATGGATGGGGTGAGCGTTTATGTGTAATAATATGGTAGAGGAGAGGTCTGTTGGATGGATAGGGTGAGAGTTTATATGTGATACTGTGGTAGAGGAGAGGTGTGTTGGATGGATGGGGTGAGAGTTTATGTGTGATACTGTGGTAGAGGAGAGGTGTGTTGGATGGATAGGGTGAGAGTTTATATGTGATACTGTGGTAGAGGAGAGGTGTGTTGGATGGATAGGGTGAGAGTTTATATGTGATACTGTGGTAGAGGAGAGGTGTGTTGGATGGATAGGGTGAGAGTTTATGTGTGATACTGTGGTAGAGGAGAGGTGTGTTGGATGGATAGGGTGAGAGTTTATATGTGATACTATGGTAGAGGAGAAGTGTGTTGGATGGATAGGGTGAGAGTTTATATGTGATACTGTGGTAGAGGAGAGGTGTGTTGGATGGATGGGGTGAGAGTTTATGTGTGATACTGTGGTAGAGGAGAGGTGTGTTGGATGGATGGGGTGAGAGTTTATGTGTAATAATATGGTAGAGGAGAGGTGTGTTGGATGGATGGGGTGAGAGTTTATATGTGATACTGTGGTAGAGGAGAGGTGTGTTGGATGGATAGGGTGAGAGTTTATATGTGATACTGTGGTAGAGGAGAGGTGTGTTGGATGGATGGGGTGAGAGTTTATATGTGATACTGTGGTAGAGGAGAGGTGTGTTGGATGGATAGGGTGAGAGTTTATATGTGATACTGTGGTAGAGGAGAGGTGTGTTGGATGGATAGGGTGAGAGTTTATATGTGATACTGTGGTAGTGGAGAGGTGTGTTGGATGGATAGGGTGAGAGTTTATATGTGATACTGTGGTAGAGGAGAGGTGTGTTGGATGGATAGGGTGAGAGTTTATGTGTGATACTGTGGTAGAGGAGAGGTGTGTGGGATGGATAGGGTGAGAGTTTATATGTGATACTGTGGTAGAGGAGAGGTGTGTTGGATGGATAGGGTGAGAGTTTATATGTGATACTGTGGTAGAGGAGAGGTGTGTGGGATGGATAGGGTGAGAGTTTATATGTGATACTGTGGTAGAGGAGAGGTGTGTTGGATGGATGGGGTGAGAGTTTATATGTGATACTGTGGTAGAGGAGAGGTGTGTTGGATGGATGGGGTGAGAGTTTATGTGTGATACTGTGGTAGAGGAGAGGTGTGTTGGATGGATAGGGTGAGAGTTTATATGTGATACTGTGGTAGAGGAGAGGTGTGTGGGATGGATAGGGTGAGAGTTTATATGTGATACTGTGGTAGAGGAGAGGTGTGTTGGATGGATGGGGTGAGAGTTTATGTGTGATACTGTGGTAGAGGAGAGGTGTGTTGGATGGATAGGGTGAGAGTTTATATGTGATACTGTGGTAGAGGACAGGTGTGTAGGATGGATAGGGTGAGAGTTTATATGTGATACTGTGGTAGAGGAGAGGTGTGTTGGATGGATGGGGTGAGAGTTTATGTGTGATACTGTGGTAGAGGAGAGGTGTGTTGGATGGATGGGGTGAGAGTTTATGTGTAATAATATGGTAGAGGAGAGGTGTGTTGGATGGATGGGGTGAGAGTTTATATGTGATACTGTGGTAGAGGAGAGGTGTGTTGGATGGATAGGGTGAGAGTTTATATGTGATACTGTGGTAGAGGAGAGGTGTGTGGGATGGATGGGGTGAGAGTTTATATGTGATACTGTGGTAGAGGAGAGGTGTGTTGGATGGATAGGGTGAGAGTTTATATGTGATACTGTGGTAGAGGAGAGGTGTGTTGGATGGATAGGGTGAGAGTTTATATGTGATAGTGTGGTAGTGGAGAGGTGTGGTGGATCGATAGGGTGAGAGTTTATATGTGATACTGTGGTAGAGGAGAGGTGTGTGGGATGGATAGGGTGAGAGTTTATATGTGATACTGTGGTAGAGGAGAGGTGTGTTGGATGGATAGGGTGAGAGTTGATATGTGATACTGTGGTAGAGGAGAGGTGTTTGGAATGGATAGGGTGAGAGTTTATATGTGATACTGTGGTAGAGGAGAGGTGTGTTGGATGGATAGGGTGAGAGTTTATATGTGATACTGTGGTAGAGGAGAGGTGTGTGGCATGGATAGGGTGAGAGTTTATATGTGATACTGTGGTAGAGGAGAGGTGTGTGGGATGGATAGGGTGAGAGTTTATGTGTGATACTGTGGTAGAGGAGAGGTGTGTTGGATGGATAGGGTGAGAGTTTATATGTGATACTGTGGTAGAGGAGAGGTGTGTTGGATGGATGGGGTGAGAGTTTATGTGTGAAACTGTGGTAGAGGAGAGGTGTGTTGGATGGATAGGGTGAGAGTTTATATGTGATACTGTGGTAGAGGAGAGGTGTTTTGGATGGATGGGGTGAGAGTTTATGTGTAATAATATGGTAGAGGAGAGGTGTGTTGGATGGATGGGGTGAGAGTTTATATGTGATACTGTGGTAGAGGAGAGGTGTGTTGGATGGATAGGGTGGCAGTTTGTATATGATACTGTGGTAATGGAGAGGTATGTTGGGTGGAAGTCTGATATTCGTAAGAGAAGTTTATCGTTATCTGTCTCCCTACTCATCGGGACTTGAAATAAGTCTCCGTGAAGACAGGTTCCGCCATCATGTACTTACAATCATCTTCGAATGACGTACAAGAAATAGATAATAAAATCAGAAGACAAACAAAACGCTATTACATTTTGACTGTATTTCCCTTATGTCGAAGTTAAAAATTCAACTGCACTGCAAATTCAAATGTTTTCAGTCGCTGTAACGTGACTAAACACGTTGCCTTATAGAGTCCAAAAGATCAAATGTATCAATGCCTCATATAATTCTCGGACCACCGTTTCTTGTGTTCATAAAATTATCACAAATACATTGTATTCCAATTCGTCAGAAAGTTAAAACACTTTTCTTTTTATAAAATTCAAATTGAATATAGAACTGATTCTTTAATTCAAACTGACGTCATAGCAAAAACTGCAGGGGTATAGTGAATACCCTCACAGTTTTTAAATCGGACAAGGTTACTTGTGATAAGTTTATTTTATTTATACTACATGTAGTCTCAGGTTGGCTGGTGGCATTTTTTTTTCCTTCAGTACCTGTATAAAAATGATAATAGTAATAATAATTGATTGATTGATTTTTGTTTTACGTCACACCACGAATATTTCACGTATATGGTGACGGCATCTGCCTGATGCAGGGCATACAAATTTTGACCTTTGCAACGGACCCACCCGAAGCAGTGAGGGATCTTTAACGTGCCATGCATACCACGACACGGGGCCTCGGTGTTTACTGTCTCGTCCGAAAGACAGAACACCGGCATGACCAGAGCGGGACTCGAACCCTGGCCTCCCGATCAGGAGTCCGACGCGATACCACTAGGCCACGCCGGCTTAGTAATAATAATAATAATAATAATAATAATAATAATAATAATAACGATGATGATGATGATGATGATGATGGTGATGAAAGAAACGGGATCTGTCCCTTAGCTTTCTTTAGTAGCATTTAGATGCCCCTACCCCAATTGACTGAATGAAACTCTCAATAAAGATATCAGCAATGAATAAAGTCGAATGACGAGTGACTAATATCAAAAGAAATAAGTATGAAATTACAATACCCTTTTAATATCAATGCAAGAATGACTTACCCTGCTGATTATTAATGGTTAATTTTCATTAAAACACACTATAAATATCCAATTAACTTTACGGAAATCTCATAACGGTTTATTTAAAAAAGTAAAGGAACACAAACACTCTGTATTGCAAATTTTTATCAACCTTTATCAACTTTTATGTACCGGACTTCCCTTTGGAGGACTTCTGCGAATGTTTATTTAAATAGTTTACAACAATTCCTGCCACTTGTCGTACATCTTGAATAAATTAATAAATAAATAATTAAATTAAATAAAAATAGATAAATGCCTCGTGGTTTATGTTACATAACGTCTTCTTACGTCACATTTTGACATATTCAGCAAGGTTAGAACTCGCGTCACTCTTTACACACATCATTTTACCATAATGTAAAATGCAATGGTATAGAATATCAAGACTGCACCTCACTGTGTCTATGTCTATATGTACATGTATATAAATTCATATACTGGAAACTTGGCCTACATGCAGAGCCATATGTTGGGAAAATGTGACTTACTTTTCATAATGTGCAATGTGCTTTGCAATATGGCCATAATTGCCTATATATAATGATTACTTGTATATCGCCGAATCATAAGACAGAAAGGCCGATCTTTGTAAGGGAGAGATTCTGGGGCAACCTAAACCCAGTCCCACCAAAACTGTGTTTGGGTAACAACCCCCCCCCCCAAAATAAAAAAAAAAAAAAACAAAACAAAACAAACAAACAAAAAAAAGAACAAAACCAACCCAACAACAACAACAACAACCCCCCCCCCCCCCCCCCCGAAAAATAAGAAGACAAAGCGTATGGCAAAATGTAGCGCTTTAAGTGTTTTTATACAAGCAACGTCTGTAATGTAAATAAATAGATACATAAATGGTGATGATCACGATGGTGATGATAATGATGATATGGGGTTTGAGACATTAAAATTACTAATTGATAATACATGTTGACACTGTGCACTTATTGACTTCCATAGATTATCCCAGATCTGTGTCATCAATCATCCCATGAGTGTCGTCCCAAGATGGGAGTTGCATCCAAACTCCACAACATATCACGCGATGATGGGCTGTAAACTTTGATTATCTACCCGGATCTGGGTCATCAAACATCACAAGATAGGAGTTGTATTCAAAGTCCTTTTATCAATTGATCATGTCATGTAAAGTTTGATTATCTACCTCCAGTTTAGATTACAAAGCCCACTTTTCACAGGTTATTTGATTTATATTGTTTCAGTTTTCGCTATTATATATTCTGAATTCTTTCTTGTGTATAGTGGAAAGGTGTGTAAGGCGCTAAGATGGGAATCATGTGTGATACTGTGGTAGAGGAGAGGTGAGTGAAATTTTATGTGTGAAGATGCAGAAGCGGAAAAAATGTGTTGGGGGATAGGGTAGGAGTTTCGGTGTGATATTAGGGTGAGTGTGTATGTGTGATGATGTGATAGCAGAGAGGTGTGGTGGGGGGAGAGTGAGAGTGTATGTGTGATACTGTGGTAGCGGAGAGGTGTGATGGGGGAGGGGGTACAGTGAGAAGGTATGTGCGAGGAAAGTGGTAGCAGAGAGGTGTATTTGGGGATAGGGTGAAAGTGTATGTATGAGAATGCGGTAGCAGAGAGATGTGTTGGGTGATACGGTGAGAGTGAACATTTGTTAGCGGAGAGATGTATTGGAAGGAGGAGTAAAGTGAGAATGTATGTGCGAGAAATGTGGTAGCGGAGAGGTGTGGAGGCTAATAGGGTGACAGTGTATGTATGATAACGTGGTAGCAGAGAGGTGTGTTGGGGGTATAGGGTGACAGTTTACATGCTATACTGTATTAGCAGAGAGGTGTGTTGGGGGATAGGGTGACAATTTACATGCTATACTGTATTAGCAGAGAGGTGTGTTGGGGGTATAGGGTGACAGTTTACATGCTATACTGTATTAGCAGAGAGGTGTGTTGGGGGTATAGGGTGACAGTTTACATGCTATACTGTATTAGCAGAGAGGTGTGTTGGGGGTATAGGGTGACAGTTTACTTGCTATACTGTATTAGCAGAGAGGTGTGTTGTGTATATAGGGTGACAGTTTACATGCTACACTGTGTAAGCAGAGAGGTGTGTTGGGGTATAGGGTGACAGTTTACATGATATACTGTATTAGCAGAGAGGTGTGTTGTGGGTATAGGGTGACAGTTTACATGCTATACTGTATTAGCAGAGAGGTGTGTTGGGGGTATAGGGTGACAGTTTACATGCTATACTGTATTAGCAGAGAGATGTGTTGTGGGTATAGGGTGACAGTTTACATGCTATACTGTATTAGCAGAGAGGTGTGTTGGGGGTATAGGGTGACAGTTTACATGCTATACTGTATTAACAGAGATGTGTGTTGGGGGTATAGGGTGACAGTTTACATGCTATACTGTATTAGCAAATAGGTGTGTTGGGTATATAGGGTGACAGTTTACATGCTATACTGTATTAGCAGAGAGGTGTGTTGGGGGTATAGGGTGACAGTTTACATGCTATACTGTATTAGCAGAGAGGTGTGTTGGGGGTATAGGGTGACAGTTTACATGCTATACTGTATTAGCAGAGAGGTGTGTTGGGGGTATAGGGTGACAGTTTACATGCTATACTGTATTAGCAGACAGGTGTGTTGGGTGATAGGGTGACAGTTTACATGCTATACTGTATTAGCAGAGCGATGTGTTTGGGGATAGGGTGACAGTTTACATGCTATACTGTATTAGCAGAGAGGTGTGTTGGGGGTATAGGGTGACAGTTTACATGCTATACTGTATTAGCAGAGAGATGTGTTGGGGGTATAAGGTGACAGTTTACATGCTATACTGTATTAGCAGAGAGGTGTGTTGGGGGTATAGGGTGACAGTTTACATGCTATACTGTATTAGCAGAAGGATGTGTTGGGGGTATAGGGTGACAGTTTACATGCTATACTGTATTAGCAGAGAGGTGTGTTGTGTATATAGGGTGACAGTTTACATGCTACACTGTGTTAGCAGAGAGGTGTGTTGGGGTATAGGGTGACAGTTTACATGATATACTGTATTAGCAGAGAGGTGTGTTGTGGGTATAGGGTGACAGTTTACATGCTATACTGTATTAGCAGAGAGGTGTGTTGTGTATATAGGGTGACAGTTTACATGCTACACTCTGTTAGCAGAGAGGTGTGTTGGGGTATAGGGTGACAGTTTACATGATATACTGTATTAGCAGAGAGGTGTGTTGTGGGTATAGGGTGACAGTTTACATGCTATACTGTATTAGCAGAGAGGTGTGTTGGGGGTATAGGGTGACAGTTTACATGCTATACTGTATTAGCAGAGAGGTGTGTTGGGGGTATACGGTGACAGTTTACATGCTATACTGTATTAGCAGAGAGGTGTGTTGGGGGTATAGGGTGACAGTTTACATGCTATACTGTATTAGCAGAGAGGTGTGTTGGGGGATAGGGTGACAGTTTACATGCTATACTGTATTAGCAGAGAGGTGTGTTGGGGGTATAGGGTGACAGTTTACATGCTATACTGTATTAGCAGAGAGGTGTGTTGTGTATATAGGGTGACAGTTTACATGCTACACTGTGTTAGCAGAGAGGTGTGTTGGGGTATAGGGTGACAGTTTACATGATATACTGTATTAGCAGAGAGGTGTGTTGTGGGTATAGGGTGACAGTTTACATGCTATACTGTATTAGCAGAGAGGTGTGTTTGGGGTATAGGGTGACAGTTTACATGCTATACTGTATTAGCAGAGAGGTGTGTTGGGGGTATACGGTGACAGTTTACATGCTATACTGTATTAGCAGAGAGGTGTATTGGGGGTATAGGGCGACAGTTTACATGCTATACTGTATTAGCAGACAGGTGTGTTGGGGGTATAGGGTGACAGTTCACATGCTATACTGTATTAACAGAGAGATGTGTTGGGGATATAGGGTGACAGTTTACATGCTATACTGTAATAGCAGAGAGGTGTGTTGGGGGTATAGGGTGACAGTTTACATGCTATACTGTATTAGCAGAGAGGTGTGTTGGGGTATAGGGTGACAGTTTACATGCTATACTGTATTAGCAGAGAGGTGTGTTGGGTATATAGGGTGACAGGTTACATGCTATACTGTATTAGCAGAGAGGTGTGTTGGGGTATAGGGTGACAGTTTACATGCTATACTGTATTAGCAGAGAGGTGTGTTGGGGGTATACGGTGACAGTTTACATGCTATACTGTATTAGCAGAGAGGTGTGTTGGGGGTATATAGGGTGACAGTTTACATGCTATACTGTATTAGCAGAGAGATGTGTTGGGGGTATAGGGTGACAGTTTACATGCTATACTGTATTAACAGAGAGATGTGTTGGGGTATAGGGTGACAGTTTACATGCTATACTGTATTAACAGAGAGGTGTGTTGGGGGTATAGGGTGACAGTTTACATGCTATACTGTATTAGCAGAGAGGTGTGTTGGGGGTATAGGGTGACAGTTTACATGCTATACTGTATCAGCAGAGAGATGTGTTGGGGGTATAGGGTGACAGTTTACATGCTATACTGTATTAGCAGAGAGGTGTGTTGGGGGTATAGGGTGACAGTTTACATGCTATACTGTATTAGCAGAGAGGTGTGTTGGGGGTATAGGGTGACAGTTTACATGCTATACTGTATCAGCAGAGAGATGTGTTGGGGGTATAGGGTGACAGTTTACATGCTATACTGTATCAGCAGAGAGATGTGTTGGGGGTATAGGGTGACAGTTTACATGCTATACTGTATTAGCAGAGAGGTGTGTTGGGGGTATAGGGTGACAGTTTACATGCTATACTGTATTAGCAGAGAGGTGTGTTGGGGGTATAGGGTGACAGTTTACATGCTATACTGTATTAGCAGAGAGGTGTGTTGGGGGTATAGGGTGACAGTTTACATGCTATACTGTATTAGCAGAGAGATGTGTTGGGGGTATAGGGTGACAGTTTACATGCTATTCTGTATTAGCAGAGAGGTGTGTTGGGGGTATAGGGTGACAGTTTACATGCTATACTGTATTAGCAGAGAGGTGAGTTGGGGGTATCAGGTGACAGTGTACATGCTATACTGTATTAGCAGAGAGCTGTTTGGGGGTATAGGGTGACAGTTTACATGCTATACTGTATTAGCAGAGAGATGTGTTGGGGGTATAGGGTGGCAGTTTACATGCTATACTGTATTAGCAGAGAGGTGTGTTGGGGGTATAGGGTGACAGTTTACATGCTATACTGTATTATCAGAGAGATGTGTTGGGGTATATGGTGACAGTTTACATGCTATACTGTATTAGCAGAGAGGTGTGTTGGGGGTATAGGGTGACAGTTTACATGCTATACTGTATTAGCAGAGAGGTGTGTTGGGGGTATAGGGTGACAGTTTACATGCTATACTGTATTAGCAGAGAGATGTGTTGGGGGTATAGGGTGACAGTTTACATGCTATACTGTATTAGCAGTGAGGTGTGTTGGGGGTATAGGGTGACAGTTTACATGTTATACTGTATTAGCAGAGAGGTGTGTTGGGGGTATAAGGTGACAGTTTACATGCTATACTGTATTAGCAGAGAGATGTGTTGGGGGTATAGGGTGACAGTTTACATGCTATACTGTATTAGCAGAGAGGTGTGTTGGGGGTATAGGGTGACAGTTTACATGCTATACTGTATTAGCAGAGAGGTGTGTTGGGGGTATAGGGTGACAGTTTACATGCGATACTGTATTAGCAGAGAGATGTGTTGGGGCTATCAGGTGACAGTTTACATGCTATACTGTATTAGCAGAGAGGTGTGTTGTGTATATAGGGTGACAGTTTACATGCTATACTGTATTAGCAGAGAGCTGTTTCGGGGTATAGGGTGACAGTTTACATGCTATACTGTATTAGCAGAGAGATGTGTTGGGGGTATAGGGTGACAGTTTACATGCTATACTGTATTAGCAGAGAGGTGTGTTGGGGGTATAAGGTGACAGTTTACATGCTATACTGTATTAGCAGAGAGATGTGTAGGGTATATAGGGTGACAGTTTACATGCTATACTGTATTAGCAGAGAGATGTGTAGGGTATATAGGGTGACAGTTTACATGCTATACTGTATTAGCAGAGAGGTGTGTTGGGGGTATATAGGGTGACAGTTTACATGTTATACTGTATTAGGAGAGAGGTGTGTTGGGTATATAGGGTGACAGTTTACATGCTATACTGTATTAGCAGAGAGGTGTGTTGGGGGTATAGGGTGACAGTTTACATGCTATACTGTATTAGCAGAGTTTACATGCTATACTGTATTAGCAGAGAGGTGTGTTGGGGTATAGGGTGACAGTTTACCTGCTATACTGTATTAGCAGAGAGATGTGTTGGGGTGTAGGGTGACAGTTTACATGCTATACTGTATTAGCATAGAGGTGTGTTGGGGGTATAGGGTGACAGTTTACATGCTATACTGTATTAGCAGAGAGGTGTGTTGGGGGTATAGGGTGACAGTTTACATGCTATACTGTATTAGCAGAGAGATGTGTTGGGGGTATAGGGTGACAGTTTACATGCTATACTGTATTAGCAGAGAGGTGTGTTGGGTATATCGGGTGACAGTTTACATGCTATACTGTATTAGCAGAGAGGTGTGTTGGGGGATAGGGTGACAGTTTACATGCTATACTGTATTAGCAGAGAGATGTGTTGGGGGTATAGGGTGACAGTTTCCATGCTATACTGTATTAGCAGAGAGGTGTGTTGGGGGTATAAGGTGACAGTTTACATGCTATACTGTATTAGCAGAGAGGTGTGTTGGGGGTATAGGGTGACAGTTTACATGCTATACTGTATTAGCAAATAGGTGTGTTGGGGGTATAGGGTGACAGTTTACATGCTATACTGTATTAGCAGAGAGATGTGTTGGGGGTATAGGGTGACAGTTTACATGCTATACTGTATTAGCAGAGAGGTGTGTTGGGGGTATAGGGTGACAGTTTACATGCTATACTGTATTAGCAGAGAGGTGTGTTGGGGGTATAGGGTGACAGTTTACATGCTATACTGTATTAGCAGAGAGATGTGTTGGGGGTATAGGGTGACAGTTTACATGCTATACTGTATTAGCAGAGAGGTGTGTTGGGGGTATAGGGTGACAGTTTACATGCTATTCTGTATTAGCAAATAGGTGTGTTGGGGGTATAGGGTGACAGTTTACATGCTATACTGTATTAACAGAGAGGTGTGTTGGGGGTATAGGGTGACAGTTTACATGCTATACTGTATTAGCAGAGCGGTGTGTTGGGGTATAGGGTGACAGTTTACATGCTATACTGTATTAACAGAGAGGTGTGTTGGGGGTATAGGGTGACAGTTTACATGCTATACTGTATTAGCAGAGAGGTGTAATGGGTGGTAGGGTGACAGTTTACATGCTATACTGTATTAGCAGAGAGGTGCGTTTGGGAATAGGGTGATAGGTATCTGTGATAACATGGGAAAAGATCCTTAATTCAACATCAATTTTTCATTCGTTTTAAATAAATTATAAGACGGGCGTTTATGTATATACAATATCAAACTCAATATATAAAATGAGTAAATAATTAAATATTTTACCTTAATGTATTAGTTTGCTGCCACAGAGTTTTCACTCGACGTAAGCCATCGGACAGCAGATGAGTTATAGACGCCCTATGATAGGCGATGTATCTATATAAACATCAGATCACGAGGTCATCACGTGCTGTACACCTTGATTATTTACCTTCCGATTAAAAAATTTGCCTGCGACTAGCTGATCTTATTTATACTACATGTAATGTCTGACAGGCTGGGGGTATCTCTCTTCCTTCAGACGCTGTATATATACTGTGATCATTTTTGCTGCAGTGTTTTTATGGTTCTAAACTTTATAAATGAGGTATAAGTAACAATTGTTTTAAAGACCAAATAAGTGTTATTTCGGTACATTATGCTGTCGTTTTGGTAAGTCTTAGTACCAGAAAGAAACAGATCGGTTAATAGACGAACTTCATATTTTACATGACATAAGCGGCCAATCCTCCTACGACATACTTTTTGTGGTATTTAAACCATCATGATAACTTTTGAATCCCAAGAGATAGGACTTTCATATTCCATACGCATATTCCATGTGACAAGACCTTTTTCGTCAATACAATAATTATTGACCTCATGACCTTGACTGTGACATTTGTCCTACGTTTAACAGTGTCTATAACTTTTGACAAGTCTGAGATAGGCTCGGGCTTTCATGTTTCACATACGTATTCCTTCTCACAAAACCTCTCCTTCAATACAATAACATATGACATTGTGACCTTGACCTCGACCTCTGAACGACATTTAAAAAAATGCCTTATTTGAACGTCGAGAAATTTTAAGAAATAACGAAAATCTATTGATTATAGATATTGAATCCGAGTATTCGAAAGACCCGGACTTACAGACTAGAGTCAGCGATGGATTCTAAACTACTGTCGCTAATGGTCAGATGAAAAAGTAAATGATAGGGTGTGCTACTCAAACGTCTACTCGCTTAAAACAACATATAATTAAGTAGGTTTGAAAGGGGCCATCGGAGAGAAATTTACCTGTATTAAAAATACCTTGATTATAATTTATCTATTTCTCTGATAAAGTAAACAAAATCAGTAAATTTATTGTAACCGAATGAATTAGAAGGCAAAAAGTACATTCAAATTTGGAAATTTTGATTATTTATTTTTTTAATTCTTTTAGTTTATTTATCAATTTATTCATTTTGATGTAATGGTTTTTTCTTGATTAAAATATGGTCTTATTTTAAATTTTATAGAAAATAATTTCTTAGTTTTCATCATCATCATCATAATAATTTCAGAAAAATTATATATCATTTTTTTCATAATCTTTGATTTTGTTTTTATCTTTGAAATACTCTGATGATTCGTTAATACCTCTTACAAGCTGCGTAATGATCAGAGTCTGAACAGCCCAAGCACCTTAAACCAATCAAAATAGAAAATGTGAGTACCCAAGATATATAGACAACCAATGAAATGAAAATCTATGAGTTGTCCATGCTTTGTGCGTTCTCATAATAAAAGTACTTACAGTACTGGCAGCCGGGCTTTCAGTAATTGGTCAAGTAGCAAAAGATTAAATTGGAGTTAAAATACAGTTGATAACAAATTCAAGGACAGAAGAATTTACACGTATCATTATGGAAAAACAATTCTTAACGATGCCGACTTCGATTATTCTCATTTTCGTTTGTTGCAAATTAAATAATTTTAATATTATTAATGTAAATAATTATGTTTCATCAAAATGGAATAGTATATTAAATAAAAAGATATTTAAATGAAAATGGTGCAAAATAAAATTTGTTTACGTTTATGACATCTAAAACCGTTTTCTGCCATACGCAAAAACGAAACTGAAAGTGTTCCTGATAGCCAATGTAAACACACACACATCTTGGAAATGATGCAAGCAAAAGGAATAAATAAAAAACGCAGGTTCACCCGAGATTCTGACAATCATTATCGGAAAGTAATTAAAATTCCATCTTTATTTTGCTCCCGTATGCGACACGCAGTACGGGAGCAAAATAAAGATCGAACTTTAATTAGATTGTCATTATCGTAGGCGATTAGAGAATTTGCAGTGTAGAAATCCGTCATCCAATTTTGTTCCAGTTACGTGTTCTGTTGAATCTACTATAAAATTTTGTACGACACCAGACAATCCTGCAGGCAGTGAACTCGTAGGAAATGACCGTTCGTATTTTACTCCAAGTTCTTTGTCATCATCGTTTGATAATGTTAATAACACTTACTTCGCTGGACGAATGAAACATCTTTCTGATACTCGTTTTATTGTCTATTTACATGTCTTTTTGACAGCATGAAATGTGAAGTTTTCTTCAAAAGAATTTTAACACCAAGAAATATGTGAAAATGATATATTATTTATTGCCAGGATTGGCATAGGTGTACATACCTATGTCATAATGACAGGAAAAATGTATTGACAGAAATGCCAGGAGTATTTTGTTTGTTTTATAGGGATTCTTAAAGTAAAATCTATTTAAAATCTTGTATTCCTATATGTATGCAGTCTCAGCTGCCTAGACTCGTCATTATCACTTTCCTTGATGTAAAAAGACGATAGAATTTTCTGACGTATGAAAATACAAACCCCAGGCTTAGCATCAATTTCAACAATTACAAAGTCTTTGAACTTAAATCAATATTTATCTAAAATTAAGCATTTTCAATTATATCATCCAAGACACATTGAAAAAAGTAATTATCTATAGGGCTTTAATACTTTATTCATTGTGGCTTGAACAGGTGTGCAGTGAATGACAGAAAGAAGTAATAGGCTGTTCAGTATGAAGAAAAAGAACAAATCAATTAACAGTCCTTCTTTCCAAAATCACATATAACTGATATACATTTCTTTATTATTTCATGATATGTAGCAAATATTATCATCACATTTCCTGTCATACTTCATCCTCAAAAACCTTCTTGTTATTCTGGTTATTGCTGTGAATACATATCCTACATGCCAACATTTTCCTCATTATAATGTTTACATTCATGTTTCAAATTCTTTATCTAATTATTCTCAGCGTGAGTATGTTTAATGTTGAGAAAAATTAATATATTTTAACAATTTCCTTTTTATTTTTACCAATAATAATCTGTTTTCAACAATAAATTCAATCTCAATCCATTCTATTCAAATTTGTCTAATACTCAGATTTCCATCCCCCTCTTTCTGGCATTATCCATAAAATCAATTTTGATTATCACCTACACAACCATTATATTTCATTAGATACAATGCAATGATACCTCTTATTCTCGAAAGTAATTTCCTTCATGTATCACCTTTATATCTGATGTTTTCCCGTCATTTATTATTATTTTTTTTAATTTTTATATTACATCTATATAATTATATCATTATTATTACAATGAATTATTTCTAATATCATCATTTCTATTACTAATTATTTAAATATTTCATTTATATATATATATATATATATATGTGGTGGTAAAACGCTCATAGAAGTTACAAAGCCTATGGAAAATAAACATTTCCTGTCAATATACTCCTATCATTATACCTTTTTCGTCTTCCTGTCAATACTCTGTCTTAGAAAATATTTAAAAAATCCATTATTTTATGGCAAAATTCATTCAATGTGGTCTAGTTAAGTATTGCAAATGATTTTATCATTCAAATAAGACATTCTGAATGCAAAAAAAAAAAAAAAAATATTACAATGTGAAATGCTAGTTTGCCTGTCTTCCTGTCATTATATATGTCCTGTCATTATACCCCGCCGTGAAGTTTGCCTGTCTTCCTGTCATTATATATGTCCTGTCATTATACCCCGCCGTGAAGTTTGCAGAGCAAGCGAGTAATCTACATCACCTTTATTCAGTTTTGAAGACGGAAATGGTGTTATACAAGCTGGTCTTATTGGATGATTAGTTATTCGCTGCCCAGCATGTTGTCAGTATGTTATACAAGCTGGTCGTATTGGATGTGTAGTTATTCGCTGTCCAGCATGTTGTCAGTATGTTATACAAGCTGGTCTTATTGGATGATTAGTTATTCGCTGCCCAGCATGTTGTCAGTATGTTATACAAGCTGGTCTTATTGGATGTGTAGTTATTCGCTGTCCAGCATGTTGTCAGTATGTTATACAAGCTGGCCTTATTGGATGTTTAGTTATTCGCTGCCCAGCATGTTGTCAGTATGTTATACAAGCTGGTCTTATTGGATGTGTAGTTATTCGCTGCCCAGCATGTTGTCAGTATGTTATACAAGCTGGTCTTATTGGATGTTTAGTTATTCGCTGCCCAGCATGTTGTCAGTATGTTATACAAGCTGGTCTTATTGGATGTGTAGTTATTCGCTGTCCAGCATGTTGTCAGTATGTTATACAAGCTGGTCTTATTGGATGTTTAGTTATTCGCTGCCCAGCATGTTGTCAGTATGTTATACAAGCTGGTCTTATTGGATGTTTAGTTATTCGCTGCCCAGCATGTTGTCAGTATGTTATACAAGCTGGTCTTATTGGATGTGTAGTTATTCGCTGCCCAGCATGTTGTCAGTATGTTATACAAGCTGGTCTTATTGGATGTTTAGTTATTCGCTGCCCAGCATGTTGTCAGTATGTTATACAAGCTGGTCTTATTGGATGTTTAGTTATTCGCTGCCCAGCATGTTGTCAGTATGTTATACAAGCTGGTCTTATTGGATGTGTAGTTATTCGCTGCCCAGCATGTTGTCAGTATGTTAATCAAGCTGGTCTTATTGGATGTTTAGTTATTCGCTGCCCAGCATGTTGTCAGTATGTTATACAAGCTGGTCTTATTGGATGTGTAGTTATTCGCTGTCCAGCATGTTGTCAGTATGTTATACAAGCTGGCCTTATTGGATGTTTAGTTATTCGCTGCCCAGCATGTTGTCAGTATGTTATACAAGCTGGTCTTATTGGATGTTTAGTTATTCGCTGTCCAGCATGTTGTCAGTATGTTATACAATCTGGCCTTATTGGATGTTTAGTTATTCGCTGCCCAGCATGTTGTCAGTATGTTATACAAGCTGGTCTTATTGGATGTTTAGTTATTCGCTGCCCAGCATGTTGTCAGTATGTTATACAAGCTGGTCTTATTGGATGTGTAGTTATTCGCTGCCCAGCATGTTGTCAGTATGTTATACAAGCTGGTCTTATTGGATGTTTAGTTATTCGCTGTCCAGCATGTTGTCAGTATGTTATACAAGCTGGTCTTATTGGATGTTTAGTTATTCGCTGTCCAGCATGTTGTCAGTATGTTATACAAGCTGGTCTTATTGGATGTTTAGTTATTCGCTGCCCAGCATGTTGTCAGTATGTTATACAAGCTGGTCTTATTGGATGTTTAGTTATTCGCTGCCCAGCATGTTGTCAGTATGTTATACAAGCTGGTCTTATTAGATGTTTAGTTATTCGCTGCCCAGCATGTTGTCAGTATGTTATACAAGCTGGTCTTATTGGATGTTTAGTTATTCGCTGTCCAGCATGTTGTCAGTATGTTATACAAGCTGGCCTTATTGGATGTTTAGTTATTCGCTGCCCAGCATGTTGTCAGTATGTTATACAAGCTGGTCTTATTGGATGTTTAGTTATTCGCTGCCCAGCATGTTGTCAGTATGTTATACAAGCTGGTCTTATTGGATGTGTAGTTATTCGCTGCCCAGCATGTTGTCAGTATGTTTATACAAGCTGGTCTTATTGGATGTTTAGTTATTCGCTGTCCAGCATGTTGTCAGTATGTTATACAAGCTGGTCTTATTGGATGTTTAGTTATTCGCTGTCCAGCATGTTGTCAGTATGTTATACAAGCTGGTCTTATTGGATGTTTAGTTATTCGCTGCCCAGCATGTTGTCAGTATGTTATACAAGCTGGTCTTATTGGATGTTTAGTTATTCGCTGCCCAGCATGTTGTCAGTATGTTATACAAGCTGGTCTTATTAGATGTTTAGTTATTCGCTGCCCAGCATGTTGTCAGTATGTTATACAAGCTGGTCTTATTGGATGTTTAGTTATTCGCTGCCCAGCATGTTGTCAGTATGTTATACAAGCTGGTCTTATTGGATGTTTAGTTATTCGCTGCCCAGCATGTTGTCAGTATGTTATACAAGCTGGTCTTATTGGATGTTTAGTTATTTGATGATAGACTGTCACTCTGGAGTGGGCTAGTTTTAGAATTTTTGGGAAACCCCCCTAAATGGCGCAATTTGGTTGGTCAATCAACTTTCACTTTTGATTTTTTTTTTGGTGAATTTTGGTGATTTCCTACTTTCACTTTCTCAGAAAATAGACCTCAAAAATGAGGTTTTTGAGTTGGACAATTTTTGGGTGTGATGACGTAACGAGTGACGTCACGATGACATCATCATTTTTTTTTAAAGAGTGTATCTCATCGTTCCTCGGATTCAAACCGAGACTTCCTTTTTTTTTTTTTTTTTTTAAAAAAGGTGTGCTGTATTACACTAAAACGAATTATGAGATGTGTTCTATTTTTTAGTGAGTGTATTGTAAAGTGTTGGAGTCGACTCTCTTGGTAAGGGTGTTTATACCCCGTAAGCCTTCTCACCGCGTCAAGGTGGAGTTGAAACGAGAAGGTTTTAACCCCTTTTAATGGAGGTATTAAAAATATAATGAGAAGGTTTTAAAAGTTATTGCACGATGCCGGTGAGGTAGATATGGAAATATTGCAGTAATTTGTAACCCTCTTGGTACGTCTGAACGTAGGCCTTCTCACCACGACAAGGTGGGGTTACGTCGAGAAGGAAAAAAAAAAAAACAAAAAAAAAAAGGGGGGGGGGGTTGTGGAGATTACATCGATTGATTAACATTCTATATATTTTTTCACTCGTGTTTTTTTTTTATAACATTTTTTTTTCAATAGACAATGACAGAAACAGAAAGTTTATCAGGAATTATAGAAGACTGAACTCTTATTTTAACAATAAGTGCCCTCCTTTTTTTTTTTTAGAAATGTTTGTAAAAAAGACTCCAGGAATTATAGAAGACTGAACTCTTATTTTAACAATAAGACAATATAGTACATTAACTATATGACAATTCTTATAGTTAAACATTCATGGAACCAATGGAACTAGCAGGTATTAACAAACATTGCATTGTGACATTTTAATGCATGATAAAGAAAGCAAGATGTACGATTGGAAAAAAGATTTTCACATCAACGATGATCTATTTTTTTTTTGTTAACTCAATCATTGTTTCAGAATTTTGTAGCTGAAGAGTTGGAAGATTTGTATCTACAAGAGGATGCATCACTCTTTTAGAGTGTGTGTGTGAAAAATCTTACCTCCTCCTAGAGGACTATACATGCCATTTCTTCCTTACAAATTGACATGGAAGAAGAAGAATGCAACATGATAGAAAAAAAGATTTCATTAATTAATAACTATGTAATATTATGTATAATGTTTTTTTAATGAAATACATGATGCTCAGATGTACACAGTGACATGACGTCATCATTTTTTGAGCTTATTTAGTAAGTCGTGTAGAGATTCTAAGTGGAAAAAAGACATCTCACAGAATTTTTTTTTATCTCGGTCAATTTACAGCAAAAATTACCAAATTGACCATTGCGCATAAAGATCTACAGAATCCCATCGTAATTCCGCCACAAAAAAAGACCTTCCTGCAATAATTATATTAGATGCCATCGAAAAGGTCCTGACTTCTAATCAAGATTTAAATGTTCATAAATTTTTTTATCTCGGTCAATTTACAGCAAAAATTATCTTGGATAATTTACAACAGAAAGGTAACAGTGAAAAAAAATTCTTCACAATTTGATAAAAAAAAGTTACATATATGAAATCTTAATGTTATATGATTTTTTTATTTTATATACTTTTTTTAAAAGTAAGATATGCAATTTTGACATTGTTGATAGGGATGGTTCACGTATTAAACAGAACCCAGTAAGGCGACAGGAGTACCCTCCGTCTCGGTCAATAAGGAGACGGATGCAACAGGAGCACCCTCAGTCAGTATGAAAAAAGAAGATAAAAAATTCTCCAGAACCCCATAAAAAATCTTAATGTTATAATATATGCTTTTTTTTAAGTGAAAGACATGAAAGCTACAGAATTGCAAGTGAAAAAATGTTGTTTAAAGATAAAAAATTCTTCAATCCAATGGTATAATAATAGAATTAGATTCAATAGTATGACTACCATTAGTACTATGGAAATATGATTATATTAGATTCATTGTTTTTATAGAAAAAAAGACTTCATTAATATAACATGTTAAGTATAATATATATGTTTTTTTTAAGTGAAAGACATGAAAGCTACAGAATTGCAAGTGAAAAAATGGTGTTTAAAGATAAAAATTCTTCAATCCAATGGTATAATAGAATTAGATTCAATAGTATGACTTATTATTGCACATTATATTTATTTTCAGAAACCCAAGTTTCTTTTATCTATGATATTTTGTTGTCAAAAAGGACTTGCAAAAACAGAGGCTATAGCAGACTTCAGTGTAGAACTTTATTCTGAAATCAGAGAAATGGAAAGTTTTTTTCCGACAAGACATCAGAATATGATGTGTAGGGTTCGTCTTAGTTAAAAGGAGGGGAGGGGGAGAGGAACAGAAGAAAGCCCCCCCCCTCCCTCAAAGCCATTTCACCACATCAAGGTGCGACCCCTTCGAAAAGGTTTTTTTTTTTTTGTTTTTTTGTTTTTTTTTGTTTTTTTTTTTCTTGATTAGTTCTTGATTAGTTCTTGTTTTTTCTTTTCTTGATTAGTTTTTCTTTTTTTTTTTAATTTCCATTTTATGTTGGTGGGGTCAACACCTCTTATAACTCTTAAGTTAATGTAACTAATTACATATATTTCATCATTAACTATATTTATGACAATTTTTTAACAATGAACTATACCTTCTAACACACTCAAGAGGTAATGTAACTAATTACATATATTTCATCATTAACTATATTTATGACAATTTTTTAACAATGAACTTTACCTTCTAACACACTCAAGAGGTAATGTAACTAATTACATATATTTCATCATTAACTATATTTATGACAATTTTTAAACAATGAACTATAACTTTTAACACACTCAAGAGGTAATGTAACTAATTACATAGTTTTCATCATTAACTATATTTATGACAATTTTTTAACAATGAACTATACTTTCTAACACACTCAAGGGGTAATGTAACTAATTACATAGATTTCATCATTAACTATATTTATGACAATTTTTTAACAATGAACTATACCTTCTAACACACTCAATAGGTAATGTGACTAATTACATATATTTCATCATTAACTATATTTATGACAATTTTAACAATGAACTATACCTTCTAACACACTCAAGAGGTAATGTAACTAATTACATGTTTTTTTCTTTTTTTTTTTTTTTTTGGTACTCGTGCCAGATGAATATTTCAACAATATAACATGAACGATATTTTATGATTGTTCTTATTTTTAACAATATAACACGAACTATATTTATGACAATTCTTAAAAATTTAAAAAAAAAAGTAATGTTAAAAAATTATCTATGTCTGTAATGCATTCAAGATGTAATATAACATTCTGAAGGAGTCATACCAAGTACATATTTCATGTTTCTGATTATGGTACTCATGACAATTATGACAGATTCTACAGAATTGCAAGTGAAAAAAATGGGGACATTGTAAAATGTCATAGGGAGGAAGTATTTTTTCCATGAATTCAGCATTGAGTTCACGACGAATGGAGTTTTGCACGTGATGACGATATATTATTTCTCGTAGTTCTGGGGGAAGGGAAAGTATGCCAGACTGTAATTAGAAAAAAAAAAAGATTTCATTCGAAAAGTTCATCTAATAACTTTTGAATGTATATCCAGTGACATTTCTCTTTTTTCCCTCTAGGTTTATGGTGTAGTCCACAGGCGGGACATGTGTAAAAATAGGAATGGATTTCAGCATTGAGTTCACGTCTTATAAGGTTTTGTACATGGTGACGATATATCATTTCTTTCAGTTCTGGGGGGAGTACCGCAATCTAAAAAAAAAGAGAAATTCCCATGCAACTGATCGTACCATGATACTAGGTATTAAACAATGCGTTTTATTTCTTCGTAAAGTGGCAAATATGCTCAATCATAGGAATTCAACATTGAGGTCACGTCTTATACAGTTTTGTACGTGTTTTTGGTATATGATCTGTCGGAGTGTCTGTCTGTCTGTGTGGTAGAGTCGCGATCTGAAAAAAAGGGAAAGTCTAGTAGCCAAAGGGCAAGGTTTCTCCCGTAGAACACAACAGGTTACGTTTAGTATAAACGAGTCCATACTTTTTTATGGTATTTTTACTATACAGTGAGAGGGTAACGGGATCCCTAGCGATTTGAAACATTTTGGTAGAAATTTTGTCGTTTTGACGTGTAGTCACCAAGTCTTTCATGGAATCAAAGTTAATTTTCTGCGAAGTCTCGTAGTTTAATCGGAATCCTTTCACTTTACACACAGTCTTTCCGTTTTGAGTTTTGTAGGCATAGTTTTTGGGTCCTCCACTGACATAATCTACTATGTGATCTCCTCGACACTCGTCTGTCAGATCACCTAAATAGTCCCCCAGTGTGGGGTTGACCAGACGTGGATCGTGGACGTAAATGTCGTGGTATATGACTCTCATATGTAAGGGTTCCATGATGTCGTACAGGTAGAGACGTCCGTAGGAAGCCATAAAAGCAGCCAAAAATACGTTACTGATTTTGTCGAAAGGAATGGCATAACTTCTTTTGACATGTTTCAAGAGCAAGAGTTTGTCGTTAAAGTCTTCTATTTCGACGGTAGGGTCGGACACTAATTGAAAAAACTCGGGGAGTTTTTCTGTCCGAATTTTCCCCAAAAACTGTTCAGTTTTATTTTAGACAGGGAACGTTTGCCAGGATTTTTTTCTATTTGATGGGGATCTAAGCTTATGTTTTCGTGTTCCCTATAATTGTTAATGTACTTTGTTTTGTCTCGAGGGGTTTGGCACCAGTCTGGCCATCCGCTGGCTTCCTGTTTGAGTTTTAGAAAGGTGTCTATGTATTCTGCAAAGAGAGGGTTACTGTGGGGATCTGCGATTTCTGGAAAGTGGTAAACTTCATAAATTTTTAACACGATGTATCCTTTTTTCGAGGCTTTTTGTATTTCGGGAGTGCACCAAGTTCCGACGAGAACCCTCTCTTCGTCGTTACATCGACAGAATCCGATATTTTTAGTGCGAACACAAGTACGACATAAGGGAAAAAATAAACGTCCGTCTACTCTGTAAGGTAATACGGGAAGACAGAGTCCTCGAGGAGGTAATATTTTCACTTTGGCAAGGCCAAAGTATTGGTCTAAAGGTTGGAAATTTTCGGTCAAGATTTGAGGATGACCTACGGGAAATGCACTATTCTTAAGTACGGTCGGATATAGCGAAGTCACGTCGTAATATCGGATTTGTTCGGGTTCTTTGGCTGTACATTGTAATTTTAGGGCATTCGTTCGTCCTCCAAAGAAAGCGTCGCGGGGTTCTAGTCTATCTTGCAAGTCTAACGTGGAGGCAAAGTCTTGTAGTTCTTTATTGGATTTGAGTTCTTCGACAAATTCGTGTTCCCACTTAATCACGACGGTCAGTCCACGAGATTTCAAGTAAGATTCTTTTTTTTTTTTTGAGTCAGAAAATACAGTTCCGACATACTCTGCAACGTGACGGGGTTTTTGACTTTAGTACGATTATCGGGAAAACATTGGGGGCATCCGTGCCAGAAACAACCGTGATATTCTAGTACTGTGTCATTGTCTTGATCGTATCCGTCCACTCTGTAAGGTCTGATTTTTTTCTCTCCTAAATCGTTCAGTGCATGTCTGATATGTATTCCTTCAGTAAGCGACATCCATTCTAACCAAAGTATACTTTCTTTGGAAAACTGAGTCCCCTTAACGTAACTGGGGGGTGGTAGCAATGGGAGAAGATAGAAACGTTTTAGCGTCTATATCGTCTTCGCTCCAGCCTGGAGGTGAACGTAAATGACCGTTTTTCAGCGTCGTTCGACAACGTCGTCCGTCTTTGTGTACTAGTTCCCAGGTTTCTTCAAGAAATTTAGTTTTAAACACTTTGTTGGTGACGGAAGCCACGGTTACACGGTGAATGACATAATAATACATAGTATGTGTGGGTTCGAATGACATAAGACAGACATAGCATGTGTGTGGGTTCGAATGACATAATAATACATAGCATGTGTGTGGGTTCGAATGACATAATAATACATAGCATGTGTGTGGGTTCGAATGACACAATAATACATAGTATGTGTAGGTTCGAATGACATAATAATACATAGTATGTGTGTGGGTTCGAATGACATAAGACAGACATAGCGTGTGTGTGGGTTCGAATGACATAATAATACATAGCATGTGTGTGGGTTCGAATGACATAATAATACATAGCATGTGTGTGGGTTCGAATGACACAATAATACATAGTATGTGTAGGTTCGAATGACATAATAATACATAGTATGTGTGTGGGTTCGAATGACATAATAATACATAGCAATACGCGACAGACATGACATAATAATACATAGTATGTGTGTGGGTTCGAATGACAGACAGACATAGCAATACGCAACAGACATGACATAATAATACATAGTATGTGTGTGGGTTCGAATGACGGACAGACATAGCAATACGCGACAGACACGACATAATAATACATAGTATGTGTGGGTTCGAATGACATAATAATACATAGCAATACGCGACAGACATGACATAATAATACATAGTATGTGTGTGGGTTCGAATGACAGACAGACATAGCAATACGCAACAGACATGACATAATAATACATAGTATGTGTGTGGGTTCGAATGACGGACAGACATAGCAATACGCGACAGACACGACATAATAATACATAGTATGTGTGTGGGTTCGAATGACAGACAGACATAGCAATACGCGACAGACATAGGTTAACCCTGGTTCAAATCAGACAGACTCTCAAAAAATAAACAATACTAAACTAATAGTATAGAATTATATGTAAAAAAAGTTTATACTTACCTTACTTCTTTTTTTTTTTGTTTTTGACCAAATACTTTCAATAAACTATAAAACTTACAAACTGTGACAATACGGTTCGAATCGGACAGACATAGTATGTGTGTGGGTTCGAATGACACAATAATACGGTTCGAATCGGACAGACATAGTATGTGTGGGGGTTCGAATGACACGATAATACGGTTCGAATCGGACAGACATAGTATGTGGGTTAAAATCGAAAAAAAAAAATGTAATGACTCACCATTAACACCTCTTCTCACTCAGATCCTCAATGAACACTGATACTCACCAATCATTTTTTCTTTTAATTCTGTTCTGCTCCAATTCTGCTCTAATCATTCTAAAAAAAAAAGGGAGTAGATAAAATAAAAAAAAAAAAAAATGAATCGCGACATTCAAAAGTAATAATAATAATAATAATAATAAAAAAATATTTCAAATAATGAAATGAATCCCGACATTCAAAAGTCAAAGTCAAAAAAAAAAAAAAAAAAAAAGAAATAGTTCCGGAAATTCACACCTACTTTGACAACAGCTACCGCTCAACTCGAAAATTTTCCACCTACTGACGACAATCTCCGCGTCTGCATATTTATACTGTGACGTATCACACCGAAATCCTTACCGTCGATAAAAATAATCAATCGTACTCGTACTTATTCCGACACATTCTACTCTTTTCCACGATTGTTTGTTTACTATTTTTCCTTCATTTGAACATCTTATACACTTTTATACTCATTAAAATGACATTAGCTCACTTTTTTTTAAACCGCATCACTTTTAGAGGGTTTTTTGTATCACTACGAGAACTTTCCCATTCACTCCATGTTAAATTTTTTTTTTAATTTTAAGAAAAACCAATGACACCATCTTGTTCCTCTCGTTACCACGATTCCAAAAACATATAACACTTCACCTTTTTTATCCGATTTCATACGATTTCAATCGATTTCCATCACCCCCTCCCCTTCCCAGCGTCGTCTGCAAGACCCCTGTATTGACACTAGCATTTTGTCGAATTTTATACTCTTAAACACATTCACACTCTTTTTCATCGTTCATATCTTATTCCACACATGTCCAGGATTCTATAAAAAATCTATCTTATTTCTTTTTTCATAGGAAATCCTACAAATTTAATCGAAAATCACTTTTTACTCACTCGTGCAGACGACGAAAGTTTAACATACACACTTTTTATCTAATCAACTACAACCTTTTTGACATACATCTGCCATTCATTACTAATATTCCATTCGTTCTTACTCTTCTTTAAATCGAATTCTATGACAATCACACTTTATTACACAATTTTTTTTCGATACAAGTCAGAGGAAATTCGATAGAATACGACAAATATTTTTTAGTCCTAACGTCATAAAACACGTGTAAAATCGTATCCTTTAGTGTTTTTTTTTTATTCTACTAAATATTCCCATCCGTCATTTCTCATAACACAATCTCATAATCAAATAAATCAAACAAAATAAAAATATATATTTGCTAACCATGGGCAACGTATTCATATAGGGCATTATACATGGAGACAGACTAGTCGGTTTTCACTGGAAACATTCTTCTCATTCTTCTCAACACTTCTAGACACATATTACATATTTAATCAACATATTTAATCAACATAAAAAATAAAAAAAAAGGGGGGGGGGATTCTGTAAACAAAAAAAATTTTAAAGGTGGAGTCGAAACGAAAAGGTTTTAACCAGCCTTTAATGGAGGTATTAAAAAAATAATGATGTCATTCGTGACGTCATTCGTGACGTCATCACTCCCAAAAATTGTGCAACTGAAAAACCTCATTTTTGGGGTCTTATTTTCGCGAAAGTGAAAGTAGAAAATCTTCCAAATTCCAAGAAAATCAAAAGTGAAAGTAGAAATTGACCAATCAAATTGCTCCATTTCACGGGTTTTTCCAAAATTCTAAAAACAGCCCCCCCCCCCCCCTCCCGAGTGACTGTCTATTATCATACGGCGTTCTTGGGAATCGAACCCTGCACAGGACCACATAAGAAATTTCCGGTTTAAACTCACGATTTTGATGTTATTTCAACTTTTAAGGGTAAAGAAAGCGTTCGGCGGTGCCCTTTCCAAGCATGTTTTACATGCGCGGTTGATTATAAAACCCTATCCATCATGTTGAACCTCAGAAAAAGCATATAGTCTTATTGGGATTGCATGTCAGCAAAATGCTACATACAAAATTTGCGGTTGACGCGTGCGGTCTTGACGTTATTTCCACGTATAACGGCAAAATAAAGAAAATTTACTCAAAATAAAGGTTGTCCAGCATCATTAATAAATATAAAACAATAAGTGTAGCTTACAGGGACCTGGAAATGGTACGGCGTTCTTGGGAATCGAACCCTGCACAGGACCACATAAGAAATTTCCGGTTTGAACTCACGGTTTTGATGTTATTTCAACTTTTAAGGGTAAAGAAAGCGTTCGGCGGTGCCCTTTCCAAGCATGTTTTACATGCGCGGTTGATTATAAAACCCTATCCATCATGTTGAACCTCAGAAAAAGCATATAGTCTTATTGGGATTGCATGTCAGCAAAATGCTACATACAAAATTTGCGGTTGACGCGTGCGGTCTTGACGTTATTTCCACGTATAACGGCAAAATAAAGAAAATTTACTCAAAATAAAGGTTGTCCAGCATCATTAATAAATATAAAACAATAAGTGTAGCTTACAGGGACCTGGAAATGGTACGGCGTTCTTGGGAATCGAACCCTGCACAGGACCACATAAGAAATTTCCGGTTTGAACTCACGGTTTTGATGTTATTTCAACTTTTAAGGGTAAAGAAAGCGTTCGGCGGTGCCCTTTCCAAGCATGTTTTACATGCGCGGTTGATTATAAAACCCTATCCATCATGTTGAACCTCAGAAAAAGCATATAGTTTTATTGGGATTGCATGTCAGCAAAATGCTACATACAAAATTTGCGGTTGACGCGTGCGGTCTTGACGTTATTTCCACGTATAACGGCAAAATAAAGAAAATTTACTCAAAATAAAGGTTGTCCAGCATCATTATTAAATATAAAACAATAAGTGTAGCTTACAGGGACCTGGAAATGGTACGGCGTTCTTGGGAATCGAACCCTGCACAGGACCACATAAGAAATTTCCGGTTTGAACTCACGGTTTTGATGTTATTTCAACTTTTAAGGGTAAAGAAAGCGTTCGGCGGTGCCCTTTCCCAGCATGTTTTACATGCGCGGTTGATTATAAAACCCTATCCATCATGTTGAACCTCAGAAAAAGCATATAGTCTTATTGGGATTGCATGTCAGCAAAATGCTACATACAAAATTTGCGGTTGACGCGTGCGGTCTTGACGTTATTTCCACGTATAACGGCAAAATAAAGAAAATTTACTCAAAATAAAGGTTGTCCAGCATCATTATTAAATATAAAACAATAAGTGTAGCTTACAGGGACCTGGAAATGGTACGGCGTTCTTGGGAATCGAACCCTGCACAGGACCACATAAGAAATTTCCGGTTTGAACTCACGGTTTTGATGTTATTTCAACTTTTAAGGGTAAAGAAAGCGTTCGGCGGTGCCCTTTCCAAGCATGTTTTACATGCGCGGTTGATTATAAAACCCTATCCATCATGTTGAACCTCAGAAAAAGCATATAGTCTTATTGGGATTGCATGTCAGCAAAATGCTACATACAAAATTTGCGGTTGACGCGTGCGGTCTTGACGTTATTTCCACGTATAACGGCAAAATAAAGAAAATTTACTCAAAATAAAGGTTGTCCAGCATCATTATTAAATATAAAACAATAAGTGTAGCTTACAGGGACCTGGAAATGGTACGGCGTTCTTGGGAATCGAACCCTGCACAGGACCACATAAGAAATTTCCGGTTTGAACTCACGGTTTTGATGTTATTTCAACTTTTAAGGGTAAAGAAAGCGTTCGGCGGTGCCCTTTCCAAGCATGTTTTACATGCGCGGTTGATTATAAAACCCTATCCATCATGTTGAACCTCAGAAAAAGCATATAGTCTTATTGGGATTGCATGTCAGCAAAATGCTACATACAAAATTTGCGGTTGACGCGTGCGGTCTTGACGTTATTTCCACGTATAACGGCAAAATAAAGAAAATTTACTCAAAATAAAGGTTGTCCAGCATCATTATTAAATATAAAACAATAAGTGTAGCTTACACGGACCTGGAAATGGTACGGCGTTCTTGGGAATCGAACCCTGCACAGGACCACATAAGAAATTTCCGGTTTAAACTCACGATTTTGATGTTATTTCAACTTTTAAGGGTAAAGAAAGCGTTCGGCGGTGCCCTTTCCCAGCATGTTTTACATGCGCGGTTGATTATAAAACCCTATCCATCATGTTGAACCTCAGAAAAAGCATATAGTCTTATTGGGATTGCATGTCAGCAAAATGCTACATACAAAATTTGCGGTTGACGCGTGCGGTCTTGACGTTATTTCCACGTATAACGGCAAAATAAAGAAAATTTACTCAAAATAAAGGTTGTCCAGCATCATTAATAAATATAAAACAATAAGTGTAGCTTACACGGACCTGGAAATGGTACGGCGTTCTTGGGAATCGAACCCTGCACAGGACCACATAAGAAATTTCCGGTTTGAACTCACGGTTTTGATGTTATTTCAACTTTTAAGGGTAAAGAAAGCGTTCGGCGGTGCCCTTTCCAAGCATGTTTTACATGCGCGGTTGATTATAAAACCCTATCCATCATGTTGAACCTCAGAAAAAGCATATAGTCTTATTGGGATTGCATGTCAGCAAAATGCTACATACAAAATTTGCGGTTGACGCGTGCGGTCTTGACGTTATTTCCACGTATAACGGCAAAATAAAGAAAATTTACTCAAAATAAAGGTTGTCCAGCATCATTATTAAATATAAAACAATAAGTGTAGCTTACACGGACCTGGAAATGGTACGGCGTTCTTGGGAATCGAACCCTGCACAGGACCACATAAGAAATTTCCGGTTTGAACTCACGGTTTTGATGTTATTTCAACTTTTAAGGGTAAAGAAAGCGTTCGGCGGTGCCCTTTCCCAGCATGTTTTACATGCGCGGTTGATTATAAAACCCTATCCATCATGTTGAACCTCAGAAAAAGCATATAGTCTTATTGGGATTGCATGTCAGCAAAATGCTACATACAAAATTTGCGGTTGACGCGTGCGGTCTTGACGTTATTTCCACGTATAACGGCAAAATAAAGAAAATTTACTCAAAATAAAGGTTGTCCAGCATCATTAATAAATATAAAACAATAAGTGTAGCTTACACGGACCTGGAAATGGTACGGCGTTCTTGGGAATCGAACCCTGCACAGGACCACATAAGAAATTTCCGGTTTGAACTCACGGTTTTGATGTTATTTCAACTTTTAAGGGTAAAGAAAGCGTTCGGCGGTGCCCTTTCCAAGCATGTTTTACATGCGCGGTTGATTATAAAACCCTATCCATCATGTTGAACCTCAGAAAAAGCATATAGTCTTATTGGGATTGCATGTCAGCAAAATGCTACATACAAAATTTGCGGTTGACGCGTGCGGTCTTGACGTTATTTCCACGTATAACGGCAAAATAAAGAAAATTTACTCAAAATAAAGGTTGTCCAGCATCATTATTAAATATAAAACAATAAGTGTAGCTTACAGGGACCTGGAAATGGTACGGCGTTCTTGGGAATCGAACCCTGCACAGGACCACATAAGAAATTTCCGGTTTGAACTCACGGTTTTGATGTTATTTCAACTTTTAAGGGTAAAGAAAGCGTTCGGCGGTGCCCTTTCCCAGCATGTTTTACATGCGCGGTTGATTATAAAACCCTATCCATCATGTTGAACCTCAGAAAAAGCATATAGTCTTATTGGGATTGCATGTCAGCAAAATGCTACATACAAAATTTGCGGTTGACGCGTGCGGTCTTGACGTTATTTCCACGTATAACGGCAAAATAAAGAAAATTTACTCAAAATAAAGGTTGTCCAGCATCATTATTAAATATAAAACAATAAGTGTAACTTACACGGACCTGGAAATGGTACGGCGTTCTTGGGAATCGAGCCCTGCACAGGACCACATAAGAAATTTCCGGTTTGAACTCACGATTTTGATGTTATTTCAACTTTTAAGGGTAAAGAAAGCGTTCGGCGGTGCCCTTTCCAAGCATGTTTTACATGCGCGGTTGATTATAAAACCCTATCCATCATGTTGAACCTCAGAAAAAGCATATAGTCTTATTGGGATTGCATGTCAGCAAAATGCTACATACAAAATTTGCGGTTGACGCGTGCGGTCTTGACGTTATTTCCACGTATAACGGCAAAATAAAGAAAATTTACTCAAAATAAAGGTTGTCCAGCATCATTATTAAATATAAAACAATAAGTGTAGCTTACAGGGACCTGGAAATGGTACGGCGTTCTTGGGAATCGAACCCTGCACAGGACCACATAAGAAATTTCCGGTTTGAACTCACGGTTTTGATGTTATTTCAACTTTTAAGGGTAAAGAAAGCGTTCGGCGGTGCCCTTTCCAAGCATGTTTTACATGCGCGGTTGATTATAAAACCCTATCCATCATGTTGAACCTCAGAAAAAGCATATAGTCTTATTGGGATTGCATGTCAGCAAAATGCTACATACAAAATTTGCGGTTGACGCGTGCGGTCTTGACGTTATTTCCACGTATAACGGCAAAATAAAGAAAATTTACTCAAAATAAAGGTTGTCCAGCATCATTAATAAATATAAAACAATAAGTGTAGCTTACAGGGACCTGGAAATGGTACGGCGTTCTTGGGAATCGAACCCTGCACAGGACCACATAAGAAATTTCCGGTTTGAACTCACGATTTTGATGTTATTTCAACTTTTAAGGGTAAAGAAAGCGTTCGGCGGTGCCCTTTCCCAGCATGTTTTACATGCGCGGTTGATTATAAAACCCTATCCATCATGTTGAACCTCAGAAAAAGCATATAGTCTTATTGGGATTGCATGTCAGCAAAATGCTACATACAAAATTTGCGGTTGACGCGTGCGGTCTTGACGTTATTTCCACGTATAACGGCAAAATAAAGAAAATTTACTCAAAATAAAGGTTGTCCAGCATCATTATTAAATATAAAACAATAAGTGTAGCTTACACGGACCTGGAAATGGTACGGCGTTCTTGGGAATCGAACCCTGCACAGGACCACATAAGAAATTTCCGGTTTGAACTCACGGTTTTGATGTTATTTCAACTTTTAAGGGTAAAGAAAGCGTTCGGCGGTGCCCTTTCCAAGCATGTTTTACATGCGCGGTTGATTATAAAACCCTATCCATCATGTTGAACCTCAGAAAAAGCATATAGTCTTATTGGGATTGCATGTCAGCAAAATGCTACATACAAAATTTGCGGTTGACGCGTGCGGTCTTGACGTTATTTCCACGTATAACGGCAAAATAAAGAAAATTTACTCAAAATAAAGGTTGTCCAGCATCATTAATAAATATAAAACAATAAGTGTAGCTTACAGGGACCTGGAAATGGTACGGCGTTCTTGGGAATCGAACCCTGCACAGGACCACATAAGAAATTTCCGGTTTGAACTCACGGTTTTGATGTTATTTCAACTTTTAAGGGTAAAGAAAGCGTTCGGCGGTGCCCTTTCCCAGCATGTTTTACATGCGCGGTTGATTATAAAACCCTATCCATCATGTTGAACCTCAGAAAAAGCATATAGTCTTATTGGGATTGCATGTCAGCAAAATGCTACATACAAAATTTGCGGTTGACGCGTGCGGTCTTGACGTTATTTCCACGTATAACGGCAAAATAAAGAAAATTTACTCAAAATAAAGGTTGTCCAGCATCATTATTAAATATAAAACAATAAGTGTAGCTTACAGGGACCTGGAAATGGTACGGCGTTCCTGGGAATCGAACCGTGCACAGGACCACATAAGAAATTTCCGGTTTGAACTCACAGTTTTGATGTTATTTCAACTTTTAAGGGTAAAGAAAGCGTTCGTCGGTGCCCTTTCCAAGCATGTTTTACATGCGCGGTTGATTATAAAACCCTATCCATCATGTTGAACCTCAGAAAAAGCATATAGTCTTATTGGGATTGCATGTCAGCAAAATGCTACATACAAAATTTGCGGTTGACGCGTGCGGTCTTGACGTTATTTCCACGTATAACGGCAAAATAAAGAAAATTTACTCAAAATAAAGGTTGTCCAGCATCATTATTAAATATAAAACAATAAGTGTAGCTTACAGGGACCTGGAAATGGTACGGCGTTCTTGGGAATCGAACCCTGCACAGGACCACATAAGAAATTTCCGGTTTGAACTCACGGTTTTGATGTTATTTCAACTTTTAAGGGTAAAGAAAGCGTTCGGCGGTGCCCTTTCCCAGCATGTTTTACATGCGCGGTTGATTATAAAACCCTATCCATCATGTTGAACCTCAGAAAAAGCATATAGTCTTATTGGGATTGCATGTCAGCAAAATGCTACATACAAAATTTGCGGTTGACGCGTGCGGTCTTGACGTTATTTCCACGTATAACGGCAAAATAAAGAAAATTTACTCAAAATAAAGGTTGTCCAGCATCATTATTAAATATATAAAACAATAAGTGTAGCTTACAGGGACCTGGAAATGGTACGGCGTTCTTGGGAATCGAACCCTGCACAGGACCACATAAGAAATTTCCGGTTTGAACTCACGATTTTGATGTTATTTCAACTTTTAAGGGTAAAGAAAGCGTTCGGCGGTGCCCTTTCCAAGCATGTTTTACATGCGCGGTTGATTATAAAACCCTATCCATCATGTTGAACCTCAGAAAAAGCATATAGTCTTATTGGGATTGCATGTCAGCAAAATGCTACATACAAAATTTGCGGTTGACGCGTGCGGTCTTGACGTTATTTCCACGTATAACGGCAAAATAAAGAAAATTTACTCAAAATAAAGGTTGTCCAGCATCATTAATAAATATAAAACAATAAGTGTAGCTTACAGGGACCTGGAAATGGTACGGCGTTCTTGGGAATCGAACCCTGCACAGGACCACATAAGAAATTTCCGGTTTGAACTCACGATTTTGATGTTATTTCAACTTTTAAGGGTAAAGAAAGCGTTCGGCGGTGCCCTTTCCAAGCATGTTTTACATGCGCGGTTGATTATAAAACCCTATCCATCATGTTGAACCTCAGAAAAAGCATATAGTCTTATTGGGATTGCATGTCAGCAAAATGCTACATACAAAATTTGCGGTTGACGCGTGCGGTCTTGACGTTATTTCCACGTATAACGGCAAAATAAAGAAAATTTACTCAAAATAAAGGTTGTCCAGCATCATTATTAAATATAAAACAATAAGTGTAACTTACACGGACCTGGAAATGGTACGGCGTTCTTGGGAATCGAGCCCTGCACAGGACCACATAAGAAATTTCCGGTTTGAACTCACGATTTTGATGTTATTTCAACTTTTAAGGGTAAAGAAAGCGTTCGGCGGTGCCCTTTCCCAGCATGTTTTACATGCGCGGTTGATTATAAAACCCTATCCATCATGTTGAACCTCAGAAAAAGCATATAGTCTTATTGGGATTGCATGTCAGCAAAATGCTACATACAAAATTTGCGGTTGACGCGTGCGGTCTTGACGTTATTTCCACGTATAACGGCAAAATAAAGAAAATTTACTCAAAATAAAGGTTGTCCAGCATCATTATTAAATATAAAACAATAAGTGTAGCTTACACGGACCTGGAAATGGTACGGCGTTCTTGGGAATCGAACCCTGCACAGGACCACATAAGAAATTTCCGGTTTGAACTCACGGTTTTGATGTTATTTCAACTTTTAAGGGTAAAGAAAGCGTTCGGCGGTGCCCTTTCCAAGCATGTTTTACATGCGCGGTTGATTATAAAACCCTATCCATCATGTTGAACCTCAGAAAAAGCATATAGTCTTATTGGGATTGCATGTCAGCAAAATGCTACATACAAAATTTGCGGTTGACGCGTGCGGTCTTGACGTTATTTCCACGTATAACGGCAAAATAAAGAAAATTTACTCAAAATAAAGGTTGTCCAGCATCATTATTAAATATAAAACAATAAGTGTAGCTTACACGGACCTGGAAATGGTACGGCGTTCTTGGGAATCGAACCGTGCACAGGACCACATAAGAAATTTCCGGTTTGAACTCACGGTTTTGATGTTATTTCAACTTTTAAGGGTAAAGAAAGCGTTCGGCGGTGCCCTTTTCATGCATGTTTTACATGCGCGGTTGATTATAAAACCCTATCCATCATGTTGAACCTCAGAAAAAACATATAGTCTATTTGGGATTGCATGTCAGCAAAATGCTACATACAAAATTTGCGGTTGACGCGTGCGGTATTGACGTTATTTCCACGTATAACGGCAAAATAAAGAAAATTTACTCAAAATAAAGGTTGTCCAGCATCATTATTAAATATAAAACAATAAGTGTAGCTTACAGGGACCTGGAAATGGTACGGCGTTCTTGGGAATCGAACCCTGCACAGGACCACATAAGAAATTTCCGGTTTGAACTCACGGTTTTGATGTTATTTCAACTTTTAAGGGTAAAGAAAGCGTTCGGCGGTGCCCTTTCCAAGCATGTTTTACATGCGCGGTTGATTATAAAACCCTATCCATCATGTTGAACCTCAGAAAAAGCATATAGTCTTATTGGGATTGCATGTCAGCAAAATGCTACATACAAAATTTGCGGTTGACGCGTGCGGTCTTGACGTTATTTCCACGTATAACGGCAAAATAAAGAAAATTTACTCAAAATAAAGGTTGTCCAGCATCATTATTAAATATAAAACAATAAGTGTAGCTTACACGGACCTGGAAATGGTACGGCGTTCTTGGGAATCGAACCCTGCACAGGACCACATAAGAAATTTCCGGTTTGAACTCACGGTTTTGATGTTATTTCAACTTTTAAGGGTAAAGAAAGCGTTCGGCGGTGCCCTTTCCAAGCATGTTTTACATGCGCGGTTGATTATAAAACCCTATCCATCATGTTGAACCTCAGAAAAAGCATATAGTCTTATTGGGATTGCATGTCAGCAAAATGCTACATACAAAATTTGCGGTTGACGCGTGCGGTCTTGACGTTATTTCCACGTATAACGGCAAAATAAAGAAAATTTACTCAAAATAAAGGTTGTCCAGCATCATTATTAAATATAAAACAATAAGTGTAGCTTACACGGACCTGGAAATGGTACGGCGTTCTTGGGAATCGAACCCTGCACAGGACCACATAAGAAATTTCCGGTTTGAACTCACGGTTTTGATGTTATTTCAACTTTTAAGGGTAAAGAAAGCGTTCGGCGGTGCCCTTTCCAAGCATGTTTTACATGCGCGGTTGATTATAAAACCCTATCCATCATGTTGAACCTCAGAAAAAGCATATAGTCTTATTGGGATTGCATGTCAGCAAAATGCTACATACAAAATTTGCGGTTGACGCGTGCGGTCTTGACGTTATTTCCACGTATAACGGCAAAATAAAGAAAATTTACTCAAAATAAAGGTTGTCCAGCATCATTATTAAATATAAAACAATAAGTGTAGCTTACACGGACCTGGAAATGGTACGGCGTTCTTGGGAATCGAACCCTGCACAGGACCACATAAGAAATTTCCGGTTTGAACTCACGGTTTTGATGTTATTTCAACTTTTAAGGGTAAAGAAAGCGTTCGGCGGTGCCCTTTCCAAGCATGTTTTACATGCGCGGTTGATTATAAAACCCTATCCATCATGTTGAACCTCAGAAAAAGCATATAGTCTTATTGGGATTGCATGTCAGCAAAATGCTACATACAAAATTTGCGGTTGACGCGTGCGGTCTTGACGTTATTTCCACGTATAACGGCAAAATAAAGAAAATTTACTCAAAATAAAGGTTGTCCAGCATCATTATTAAATATAAAACAATAAGTGTAGCTTACAGGGACCTGGAAATGGTACGGCGTTCTTGGGAATCGAGCCCTGCACAGGACCACATAAGAAATTTCCGGTTTCAACTCACGATTTTGATGTTATTTCGCCTTTTAAGGGTAAAGAAAGCGTTCGGCGGTGCCCTTTCGCTTCAGGTTTCACATGCGCGGTTGATTATAAAACCCTATCCATCATGTTGAACCTCAGAAAAAGCATATAGTCTTATTGGGATTGCATGTCAGCAAAATGCTACATACAAAATTTGCGGTTGACGCGTGCGGTCTTGACGTTATTTCCACGTATAACGGCAAAATAAAGAAAATTTACTCAAAATAAAGGTTGTCCAGCATCATTATTAAATATAAAACAATAAGTGTAGCTTACACGGACCTGGAAATGGTACGGCGTTCTTGGGAATCGAACCCTGCACAGGACCACATAAGAAATTTCCGGTTTGAACTCACGGTTTTGATGTTATTTCAACTTTTAAGGGTAAAGAAAGCGTTCGGCGGTGCCCTTTCCAAGCATGTTTTACATGCGCGGTTGATTATAAAACCCTATCCATCATGTTGAACCTCAGAAAAAGCATATAGTCTTATTGGGATTGCATGTCAGCAAAATGCTACATACAAAATTTGCGGTTGACGCGTGCGGTCTTGACGTTATTTCCACGTATAACGGCAAAATAAAGAAAATTTACTCAAAATAAAGGTTGTCCAGCATCATTATTAAATATAAAACAATAAGTGTAGCTTACAGGGACCTGGAAATGGTACGGCGTTCTTGGGAATCGAACCGTGCACAGGACCACATAAGAAATTTCCGGGTTAAACTCACGATTTTGATGTTATTTCAACTTTTAAGGGTAAAGAAAGCGTTCGGCGGTGCCCTTTCCAAGCATGTTTTACATGCGCGGTTGATTATAAAACCCTATCCATCATGTTGAACCTCAGAAAAAGCATATAGTCTTATTGGGATTGCATGTCAGCAAAATGCTACATACAAAATTTGCGGTTGACGCGTGCGGTCTTGACGTTATTTCCACGTATAACGGCAAAATAAAGAAAATTTACTCAAAATAAAGGTTGTCCAGCATCATTATTAAATATAAAACAATAAGTGTAACTTACACGGACCTGGAAATGGTACGGCGTTCTTGGGAATCGAGCCCTGCACAGGACCACATAAGAAATTTCCGGTTTGAACTCACGATTTTGATGTTATTTCAACTTTTAAGGGTAAAGAAAGCGTTCGGCGGTGCCCTTTCCAAGCATGTTTTACATGCGCGGTTGATTATAAAACCCTATCCATCATGTTGAACCTCAGAAAAAGCATATAGTCTTATTGGGATTGCATGTCAGCAAAATGCTACATACAAAATTTGCGGTTGACGCGTGCGGTCTTGACGTTATTTCCACGTATAACGGCAAAATAAAGAAAATTTACTCAAAATAAAGGTTGTCCAGCATCATTATTAAATATAAAACAATAAGTGTAGCTTACAGGGACCTGGAAATAGTACGGCGTTCTTGGGAATCGAACCGTGCACAGGACCACATAAGAAATTTCCGGTTTAAACTCACGGTTTTGATGTGATTTCAACTTTGAAGGGTAAAGAAAGCGTTCGGCGGTGCCCTTTCGCTTCAGGTTTCACATGCGCGGTTGATTATAAAACCCTATCCATCATGTTGAACCTCAGAAAAAGCATATAGTCTTATTGGGATTGCATGTCAGCAAAATGCTACATACAAAATTTGCGGTTGACGCGTGCGGTCTTGACGTTATTTCCACGTATAACGGCAAAATAAAGAAAATTTACTCAAAATAAAGGTTGTCCAGCATCATTATTAAATATAAAACAATAAGTGTAGCTTACAGGGACCTGGAAATGGTACGGCGTTCTTGGGAATCGAACCCTGCACAGGACCACATAAGAAATTTCCGGTTTGAACTCACGATTTTGATGTTATTTCAACTTTTAAGGGTAAAGAAAGCGTTCGGCGGTGCCCTTTCCAAGCATGTTTTACATGCGCGGTTGATTATAAAACCCTATCCATCATGTTGAACCTCAGAAAAAGCATATAGTCTTATTGGGATTGCATGTCAGCAAAATGCTACATACAAAATTTGCGGTTGACGCGTGCGGTCTTGACGTTATTTCCACGTATAACGGCAAAATAAAGAAAATTTACTCAAAATAAAGGTTGTCCAGCATCATTATTAAATATAAAACAATAAGTGTAACTTACACGGACCTGGAAATGGTACGGCGTTCTTGGGAATCGAGCCCTGCACAGGACCACATAAGAAATTTCCGGTTTGAACTCACGATTTTGATGTTATTTCAACTTTTAAGGGTAAAGAAAGCGTTCGGCGGTGCCCTTTCCAAGCATGTTTTACATGCGCGGTTGATTATAAAACCCTATCCATCATGTTGAACCTCAGAAAAAGCATATAGTCTTATTGGGATTGCATGTCAGCAAAATGCTACATACAAAATTTGCGGTTGACGCGTGCGGTCTTGACGTTATTTCCACGTATAACGGCAAAATAAAGAAAATTTACTCAAAATAAAGGTTACAAGCATCATTATTAAATATAAAACAATAAGTGTAGCTTACACGGACCTGGAAATGGTACGGCGTTCTTGGGAATCGAACCCTGCACAGGACCACATAAGAAATTTCCGGTTTGAACTCACGGTTTTGATGTTATTTCAACTTTTAAGGGTAAAGAAAGCGTTCGGCGGTGCCCTTTCCCAGCATGTTTTACATGCGCGGTTGATTATAAAACCCTATCCATCATGTTGAACCTCAGAAAAAGCATATAGTCTTATTGGGATTGCATGTCAGCAAAATGCTACATACAAAATTTGCGGTTGACGCGTGCGGTCTTGACGTTATTTCCACGTATAACGGCAAAATAAAGAAAATTTACTCAAAATAAAGGTTGTCCAGCATCATTATTAAATATAAAACAATAAGTGTAGCTTACACGGACCTGGAAATGGTACGGCGTTCTTGGGAATCGAACCCTGCACAGGACCACATAAGAAATTTCCGGTTTGAACTCACGGTTTTGATGTTATTTCAACTTTTAAGGGTAAAGAAAGCGTTCGGCGGTGCCCTTTCCAAGCATGTTTTACATGCGCGGTTGATTATAAAACCCTATCCATCATGTTGAACCTCAGAAAAAGCATATAGTCTTATTGGGATTGCATGTCAGCAAAATGCTACATACAAAATTTGCGGTTGACGCGTGCGGTCTTGACGTTATTTCCACGTATAACGGCAAAATAAAGAAAATTTACTCAAAATAAAGGTTGTCCAGCATCATTATTAAATATAAAACAATAAGTGTAGCTTACAGGGACCTGGAAATGGTACGGCGTTCTTGGGAATCGAACCCTGCACAGGACCACATAAGAAATTTCCGGTTTGAACTCACGATTTTGATGTTATTTCAACTTTTAAGGGTAAAGAAAGCGTTCGGCGGTGCCCTTTCCAAGCATGTTTTACATGCGCGGTTGATTATAAAACCCTATCCATCATGTTGAACCTCAGAAAAAGCATATAGTCTTATTGGGATTGCATGTCAGCAAAATGCTACATACAAAATTTGCGGTTGACGCGTGCGGTCTTGACGTTATTTCCACGTATAACGGCAAAATAAAGAAAATTTACTCAAAATAAAGGTTGTCCAGCATCATTATTAAATATAAAACAATAAGTGTAACTTACACGGACCTGAAAATAGTACGGCGTTCTTGGGAATCGAACCCTGCACAGGACCACATAAGAAATTTTCGGTTTGAACTCACGATTTTGATGTTATTTCAACTTTTAAGGGTAAAGAAAGCGTTCAGTGGTGCCCTTTCCCGCATGTTTTGCATGCGCGGTTGATTATAAAACCCTATCCATCATGTTGAACCTCAGAAAAAGCATATAGTCTTATTGGGATTGCATGTCAGCAAAATGCTACATACAAAATTTGCGGTTGACGCGTGCGGTCTTGACGTTATTTCCACGTATAACGGCAAAATAAAGAAAATTTACTCAAAATAAAGGTTGTCCAGCACCATTATTAGATATAAAACAATAAGTGTAGCTTACAGGGACCTGGAAATGGTACGGCGTTCTTGGGAATCGAACCGTGCACAGGACCACATAAGAAATTTCCGGGTTAAACTCACGATTTTGATGTTATTTCAACTTTTAAGGGTAAAGAAAGCGTTCGGCGGTGCCCTTTCCAAGCATGTTTTACATGCGCGGTTGATTATAAAACCCTATCCATCATGTTGAACCTCAGAAAAAGCATATAGTCTTATTGGGATTGCATGTCAGCAAAATGCTACATACAAAATTTGCGGTTGACGCGTGCGGTCTTGACGTTATTTCCACGTATAACGGCAAAATAAAGAAAATTTACTCAAAATAAAGGTTGTCCAGCATCATTATTAAATATAAAACAATAAGTGTAGCTTACAGGGACCTGGAAATGGTACGGCGTTCTTGGGAATCGAACCCTGCACAGGACCACATAAGAAATTTCCGGTTTAAACTCACGATTTTGATGTTATTTCAACTTTTAAGGGTAAAGAAAGCGTTCGGCGGTGCCCTTTCCCAGCATGTTTTACATGCGCGGTTGATTATAAAACCCTATCCATCATGTTGAACCTCAGAAAAAGCATATAGTCTTATTGGGATTGCATGTCAGCAAAATGCTACATACAAAATTTGCGGTTGACGCGTGCGGTCTTGACGTTATTTCCACGTATAACGGCAAAATAAAGAAAATTTACTCAAAATAAAGGTTGTCCAGCATCATTATTAAATATAAAACAATAAGTGTAACTTACACGGACCTGGAAATAGTACGGCGTTCTTGGGAATCGAGCCCTGCACAGGACCACATAAGAAATTTCCGGTTTGAACTCACGATTTTGATGTTATTTCGCCTTTTAAGGGTAAAGAAAGCGTTCGGCGGTGCCCTTTCGCTTCAGGTTTCACATGCGCGGTTGATTATAAAACCCTATCCATCATGTTGAACCTCAGAAAAAGCATATAGTCTTATTGGGATTGCATGTCAGCAAAATGCTACATACAAAATTTGCGGTTGACGCGTGCGGTCTTGACGTTATTTCCACGTATAACGGCAAAATAAAGAAAATTTACTCAAAATAAAGGTTGTCCAGCATCATTAATAAATATAAAACAATAAGTGTAGCTTACAGGGACCTGGAAATGGTACGGCGTTCTTGGGAATCGAACCCTGCACAGGACCACATAAGAAATTTCCGGTTTAAACTCACGATTTTGATGTTATTTCAACTTTTAAGGGTAAAGAAAGCGTTCGGCGGTGCCCTTTCCAAGCATGTTTTACATGCGCGGTTGATTATAAAACCCTATCCATCATGTTGAACCTCAGAAAAAGCATATAGTCTTATTGGGATTGCATGTCAGCAAAATGCTACATACAAAATTTGCGGTTGACGCGTGCGGTCTTGACGTTATTTCCACGTATAACGGCAAAATAAAGAAAATTTACTCAAAATAAAGGTTGTCCAGCATCATTATTAAATATAAAACAATAAGTGTAGCTTACAGGGACCTGGAAATGGTACGGCGTTCTTGGGAATCGAACCCTGCACAGGACCACATAAGAAATTTCCGGTTTGAACTCACGATTTTGATGTTATTTCAACTTTTAAGGGTAAAGAAAGCGTTCGGCGGTGCCCTTTCCAAGCATGTTTTACATGCGCGGTTGATTATAAAACCCTATCCATCATGTTGAACCTCAGAAAAAGCATATAGTCTTATTGGGATTGCATGTCAGCAAAATGCTACATACAAAATTTGCGGTTGACGCGTGCGGTCTTGACGTTATTTCCACGTATAACGGCAAAATAAAGAAAATTTACTCAAAATAAAGGTTGTCCAGCATCATTATTAAATATAAAACAATAAGTGTAACTTACACGGACCTGGAAATGGTACGGCGTTCTTGGGAATCGAGCCCTGCACAGGACCACATAAGAAATTTCCGGTTTGAACTCACGATTTTGATGTTATTTCAACTTTTAAGGGTAAAGAAAGCGTTCGGCGGTGCCCTTTCCAAGCATGTTTTACATGCGCGGTTGATTATAAAACCCTATCCATCATGTTGAACCTCAGAAAAAGCATATAGTCTTATTGGGATTGCATGTCAGCAAAATGCTACATACAAAATTTGCGGTTGACGCGTGCGGTCTTGACGTTATTTCCACGTATAACGGCAAAATAAAGAAAATTTACTCAAAATAAAGGTTACAAGCATCATTATTAAATATAAAACAATAAGTGTAGCTTACACGGACCTGGAAATGGTACGGCGTTCTTGGGAATCGAACCCTGCACAGGACCACATAAGAAATTTCCGGTTTGAACTCACGGTTTTGATGTTATTTCAACTTTTAAGGGTAAAGAAAGCGTTCGGCGGTGCCCTTTCCAAGCATGTTTTACATGCGCGGTTGATTATAAAACCCTATCCATCATGTTGAACCTCAGAAAAAGCATATAGTCTTATTGGGATTGCATGTCAGCAAAATGCTACATACAAAATTTGCGGTTGACGCGTGCGGTCTTGACGTTATTTCCACGTATAACGGCAAAATAAAGAAAATTTACTCAAAATAAAGGTTGTCCAGCATCATTATTAAATATAAAACAATAAGTGTAGCTTACAGGGACCTGGAAATGGTACGGCGTTCTTGGGAATCGAACCCTGCACAGGACCACATAAGAAATTTCCGGTTTGAACTCACGGTTTTGATGTTATTTCAACTTTTAAGGGTAAAGAAAGCGTTCGGCGGTGCCCTTTCCAAGCATGTTTTACATGCGCGGTTGATTATAAAACCCTATCCATCATGTTGAACCTCAGAAAAAGCATATAGTCTTATTGGGATTGCATGTCAGCAAAATGCTACATACAAAATTTGCGGTTGACGCGTGCGGTCTTGACGTTATTTCCACGTATAACGGCAAAATAAAGAAAATTTACTCAAAATAAAGGTTGTCCAGCATCATTATTAAATATAAAACAATAAGTGTAACTTACACGGACCTGGAAATGGTACGGCGTTCTTGGGAATCGAGCCCTGCACAGGACCACATAAGAAATTTCCGGTTTGAACTCACGATTTTGATGTTATTTCAACTTTTAAGGGTAAAGAAAGCGTTCGGCGGTGCCCTTTCCAAGCATGTTTTACATGCGCGGTTGATTATAAAACCCTATCCATCATGTTGAACCTCAGAAAAAGCATATAGTCTTATTGGGATTGCATGTCAGCAAAATGCTACATACAAAATTTGCGGTTGACGCGTGCGGTCTTGACGTTATTTCCACGTATAACGGCAAAATAAAGAAAATTTACTCAAAATAAAGGTTGTCGAACATCATTATTAAATATAAAACAATAAGTGTAGCTTACACGGACCTGGAAATGGTACGGCGTTCTTGGGAATCGAACCCTGCACAGGACCACATAAGAAATTTCCGGTTTGAACTCACGGTTTTGATGTTATTTCAACTTTTAAGGGTAAAGAAAGCGTTCGGCGGTGCCCTTTCCAAGCATGTTTTACATGCGCGGTTGATTATAAAACCCTATCCATCATGTTGAACCTCAGAAAAAGCATATAGTCTTATTGGGATTGCATGTCAGCAAAATGCTACATACAAAATTTGCGGTTGACGCGTGCGGTCTTGACGTTATTTCCACGTATAACGGCAAAATAAAGAAAATTTACTCAAAATAAAGGTTGTCGAACATCATTATTAAATATAAAACAATAAGTGTAGCTTACACGGACCTGGAAATGGTACGGCGTTCTTGGGAATCGAACCCTGCACAGGACCACATAAGAAATTTCCGGTTTGAACTCACGGTTTTGATGTTATTTCAACTTTTAAGGGTAAAGAAAGCGTTCGGCGGTGCCTTTTCCAAGCATGTTTTACATGCGCGGTTGATTATAAAACCCTATCCATCATGTTGAACCTCAGAAAAAGCATATAGTCTTATTGGGATTGCATGTCAGCAAAATGCTACATACAAAATTTGCGGTTGACGCGTGCGGTCTTGACGTTATTTCCACGTATAACGGCAAAATAAAGAAAATTTACTCAAAATAAAGGTTGTCCAGCATCATTATTAAATATAAAACAATAAGTGTAGCTTACAGGGACCTGGAAATGGTACGGCGTTCTTGGGAATCGAACCCTGCACAGGACCACATAAGAAATTTCCGGTTTGAACTCACGATTTTGATGTTATTTCAACTTTTAAGGGTAAAGAAAGCGTTCGGCGGTGCCCTTTCCAAGCATGTTTTACATGCGCGGTTGATTATAAAACCCTATCCATCATGTTGAACCTCAGAAAAAGCATATAGTCTTATTGGGATTGCATGTCAGCAAAATGCTACATACAAAATTTGCGGTTGACGCGTGCGGTCTTGACGTTATTTCCACGTATAACGGCAAAATAAAGAAAATTTACTCAAAATAAAGGTTGTCCAGCATCATTATTAAATATAAAACAATAAGTGTAGCTTACAGGGACCTGGAAATAGTACGGCGTTCTTGGGAATCGAACCCTGCACAGGACCACATAAGAAATTTCCGGTTTGAACTCACGGTTTTGATGTTATTTCAACTTTTAAGGGTAAAGAAAGCGTTCGGCGGTGCCCTTTCCAAGCATGTTTTACATGCGCGGTTGATTATAAAACCCTATCCATCATGTTGAACCTCAGAAAAAGCATATAGTCTTATTGGGATTGCATGTCAGCAAAATGCTACATACAAAATTTGCGGTTGACGCGTGCGGTCTTGACGTTATTTCCACGTATAACGGCAAAATAAAGAAAATTTACTCAAAATAAAGGTTGTCCAGCATCATTATTAAATATAAAACAATAAGTGTAGCTTACAGGGACCTGGAAATGGTACGGCGTTCTTGGGAATCGAACCCTGCACAGGACCACATAAGAAATTTCCGGTTTGAACTCACGATTTTGATGTTATTTCAACTTTTAAGGGTAAAGAAAGCGTTCGGCGGTGCCCTTTCCAAGCATGTTTTACATGCGCGGTTGATTATAAAACCCTATCCATCATGTTGAACCTCAGAAAAAGCATATAGTCTTATTGGGATTGCATGTCAGCAAAATGCTACATACAAAATTTGCGGTTGACGCGTGCGGTCTTGACGTTATTTCCACGTATAACGGCAAAATAAAGAAAATTTACTCAAAATAAAGGTTGTCCAGCATCATTATTAAATATAAAACAATAAGTGTAGCTTACAGGGACCTGGAAATGGTACGGCGTTCTTGGGAATCGAACCCTGCACAGGACCACATAAGAAATTTCCGGTTTGAACTCACGATTTTGATGTTATTTCAACTTTTAAGGGTAAAGAAAGCGTTCGGCGGTGCCCTTTCCAAGCATGTTTTACATGCGCGGTTGATTATAAAACCCTATCCATCATGTTGAACCTCAGAAAAAGCATATAGTCTTATTGGGATTGCATGTCAGCAAAATGCTACATACAAAATTTGCGGTTGACGCGTGCGGTCTTGACGTTATTTCCACGTATAACGGCAAAATAAAGAAAATTTACTCAAAATAAAGGTTGTCCAGCATCATTATTAAATATAAAACAATAAGTGTAGCTTACAGGGACCTGGAAATGGTACGGCGTTCTTGGGAATCGAACCCTGCACAGGACCACATAAGAAATTTCCGGTTTGAACTCACGATTTTGATGTTATTTCAACTTTTAAGGGTAAAGAAAGCGTTCGGCGGTGCCCTTTCCAAGCATGTTTTACATGCGCGGTTGATTATAAAACCCTATCCATCATGTTGAACCTCAGAAAAAGCATATAGTCTTATTGGGATTGCATGTCAGCAAAATGCTACATACAAAATTTGCGGTTGACGCGTGCGGTCTTGACGTTATTTCCACGTATAACGGCAAAATAAAGAAAATTTACTCAAAATAAAGGTTGTCCAGCATCATTATTAAATATAAAACAATAAGTGTAGCTTACAGGGACCTGGAAATGGTACGGCGTTCTTGGGAATCGAACCCTGCACAGGACCACATAAGAAATTTCCGGTTTAAACTCACGATTTTGATGTTATTTCAACTTTTAAGTGTAAAGAAAGCGTTCGGCGGTGCCTTTTCCAAGCATGTTTTACATGCGCGATTGATTATAAAACCCTATCCATCATGTTGAACCTCAGAAAAAGCATATAGTCTTATTGGGGTTGCATGTCAGCAAAATGCTACATACAAAATTTGCGGTTGACGCGTGCGGTCTTGACGTTATTTCCACGTATAACGGCAAAATAAAGTAAATTTACTCAAAATAAAGGTTGTCCAGCATCATTATTAAATATAAAACAATAAGTGTAGCTTACAGGGACCTGGAAATGGTACGGCGTTCTTGGGAATCGAACCCTGCACAGGACCACATAAGAAATTTCCGGTTTGAACTCACGGTTTTGATGTTATTTCAACTTTTAAGGGTAAAGAAAGCGTTCGGCGGTGCCCTTTCCAAGCATGTTTTACATGCGCGGTTGATTATAAAACCCTATCCATCATGTTGAACCTCAGAAAAAGCATATAGTCTTATTGGGATTGCATGTCAGCAAAATGCTACATACAAAATTTGCGGTTGACGCGTGCGGTCTTGACGTTATTTCCACGTATAACGGCAAAATAAGGAAAATTTACTCAAAATAAAGGTTGTCCAACATCATTAATAGATATAAAACAATAAGTGTAACTTACACGGACCTGGAAATAGTACGGCGTTCTTGGGAATCGAACCGTGCACAGGAGCATATAAGAAATTTCGAGTTTGAACTGACGGTTTTGATGTTATTTCAACTTTTAAGGGTAAAGAAAGCGTTCGGCGGTGCCCTTTCCAAGCATGTTTTACATGCGCGGTTGATTATAAAACCCTATCCATCATGTTGAACCTCAGAAAAAGCATATAGTCTTATTGGGATTGCATGTCAGCAAAATGCTACATACAAAATTTGCGGTTGACGCGTGCGGTCTTGACGTTATTTCCACGTATAACGGCAAAATAAAGAAAATTTACTCAAAATAAAGGTTGTCCAGCATCATTATTAAATATAAAACAATAAGTGTAACTTACACGGACCTGGAAATGGTACGGCGTTCTTGGGAATCGAGCCCTGCACAGGACCACATAAGAAATTTCCGGTTTGAACTCACGATTTTGATGTTATTTCAACTTTTAAGGGTAAAGAAAGCGTTCGGCGGTGCCCTTTCCAAGCATGTTTTACATGCGCGGTTGATTATAAAACCCTATCCATCATGTTGAACCTCAGAAAAAGCATATAGTCTTATTGGGATTGCATGTCAGCAAAATGCTACATACAAAATTTGCGGTTGACGCGTGCGGTCTTGACGTTATTTCCACGTATAACGGCAAAATAAAGAAAATTTACTCAAAATAAAGGTTGTCCAGCATCATTATTAAATATAAAACAATAAGTGTAGCTTACAGGGACCTGGAAATGGTACGGCGTTCTTGGGAATCGAACCCTGCACAGGACCACATAAGAAATTTCCGGTTTGAACTCACGATTTTGATGTTATTTCAACTTTTAAGGGTAAAGAAAGCGTTCGGCGGTGCCCTTTCCAAGCATGTTTTACATGCGCGGTTGATTATAAAACCCTATCCATCATGTTGAACCTCAGAAAAAGCATATAGTCTTATTGGGATTGCATGTCAGCAAAATGCTACATACAAAATTTGCGGTTGACGCGTGCGGTCTTGACGTTATTTCCACGTATAACGGCAAAATAAAGAAAATTTACTCAAAATAAAGGTTGTCCAGCATCATTATTAAATATAAAACAATAAGTGTAGCTTACAGGGACCTGGAAATGGTACGGCGTTCTTGGGAATCGAACCCTGCACAGGACCACATAAGAAATTTCCGGTTTGAACTCACGATTTTGATGTTATTTCAACTTTTAAGGGTAAAGAAAGCGTTCGGCGGTGCCCTTTCCAAGCATGTTTTACATGCGCGGTTGATTATAAAACCCTATCCATCATGTTGAACCTCAGAAAAAGCATATAGTCTTATTGGGATTGCATGTCAGCAAAATGCTACATACAAAATTTGCGGTTGACGCGTGCGGTCTTGACGTTATTTCCACGTATAACGGCAAAATAAAGAAAATTTACTCAAAATAAAGGTTGTCCAGCATCATTATTAAATATAAAACAATAAGTGTAGCTTACAGGGACCTGGAAATGGTACGGCGTTCTTGGGAATCGAACCCTGCACAGGACCACATAAGAAATTTCCGGTTTGAACTCACGGTTTTGATGTTATTTCAACTTTTAAGGGTAAAGAAAGCGTTCGGCGGTGCCCTTTCCAAGCATGTTTTACATGCGCGGTTGATTATAAAACCCTATCCATCATGTTGAACCTCAGAAAAAGCATATAGTCTTATTGGGATTGCATGTCAGCAAAATGCTACATACAAAATTTGCGGTTGACGCGTGCGGTCTTGACGTTATTTCCACGTATAACGGCAAAATAAAGAAAATTTACTCAAAATAAAGGTTGTCCAGCATCATTATTAAATATAAAACAATAAGTGTAACTTACACGGACCTGGAAATGGTACGGCGTTCTTGGGAATCGAGCCCTGCACAGGACCACATAAGAAATTTCCGGTTTGAACTCACGATTTTGATGTTATTTCAACTTTTAAGGGTAAAGAAAGCGTTCGGCGGTGCCCTTTCCAAGCATGTTTTACATGCGCGGTTGATTATAAAACCCTATCCATCATGTTGAACCTCAGAAAAAGCATATAGTCTTATTGGGATTGCATGTCAGCAAAATGCTACATACAAAATTTGCGGTTGACGCGTGCGGTCTTGACGTTATTTCCACGTATAACGGCAAAATAAAGAAAATTTACTCAAAATAAAGGTTGTCCAGCATCATTATTAAATATAAAACAATAAGTGTAGCTTACACGGACCTGGAAATGGTACGGCGTTCTTGGGAATCGAACCCTGCACAGGACCACATAAGAAATTTCCGGTTTGAACTCACGGTTTTGATGTTATTTCAACTTTTAAGGGTAAAGAAAGCGTTCGGCGGTGCCTTTTCCAAGCATGTTTTACATGCGCGGTTGATTATAAAACCCTATCCATCATGTTGAACCTCAGAAAAAGCATATAGTCTTATTGGGATTGCATGTCAGCAAAATGCTACATACAAAATTTGCGGTTGACGCGTGCGGTCTTGACGTTATTTCCACGTATAACGGCAAAATAAAGAAAATTTACTCAAAATAAAGGTTGTCCAGCATCATTATTAAATATAAAACAATAAGTGTAGCTTACAGGGACCTGGAAATGGTACGGCGTTCTTGGGAATCGAACCCTGCACAGGACCACATAAGAAATTTCCGGTTTGAACTCACGATTTTGATGTTATTTCAACTTTTAAGGGTAAAGAAAGCGTTCGGCGGTGCCCTTTCCAAGCATGTTTTACATGCGCGGTTGATTATAAAACCCTATCCATCATGTTGAACCTCAGAAAAAGCATATAGTCTTATTGGGATTGCATGTCAGCAAAATGCTACATACAAAATTTGCGGTTGACGCGTGCGGTCTTGACGTTATTTCCACGTATAACGGCAAAATAAAGAAAATTTACTCAAAATAAAGGTTGTCCAGCATCATTATTAAATATAAAACAATAAGTGTAGCTTACACGGACCTGGAAATGGTACGGCGTTCTTGGGAATCGAACCGTGCACAGGACCACATAAGAAATTTCCGGTTTGAACTCACGGTTTTGATGTTATTTCAACTTTTAAGGGTAAAGAAAGCGTTCGGCGGTGCCCTTTCCAAGCATGTTTTACATGCGCGGTTGATTATAAAACCCTATCCATCATGTTGAACCTCAGAAAAAGCATATAGTCTTATTGGGATTGCATGTCAGCAAAATGCTACATACAAAATTTGCGGTTGACGCGTGCGGTCTTGACGTTATTTCCACGTATAACGGCAAAATAAAGAAAATTTACTCAAAATAAAGGTTGTCCAGCATCATTATTAAATATAAAACAATAAGTGTAGCTTACAGGGACCTGGAAATGGTACGGCGTTCTTGGGAATCGAACCCTGCACAGGACCACATAAGAAATTTCCGGTTTGAACTCACGATTTTGATGTTATTTCAACTTTTAAGGGTAAAGAAAGCGTTCGGCGGTGCCCTTTCCAAGCATGTTTTACATGCGCGGTTGATTATAAAACCCTATCCATCATGTTGAACCTCAGAAAAAGCATATAGTCTTATTGGGATTGCATGTCAGCAAAATGCTACATACAAAATTTGCGGTTGACGCGTGCGGTCTTGACGTTATTTCCACGTATAACGGCAAAATAAAGAAAATTTACTCAAAATAAAGGTTGTCCAGCATCATTATTAAATATAAAACAATAAGTGTAACTTACACGGACCTGGAAATGGTACGGCGTTCTTGGGAATCGAGCCCTGCACAGGACCACATAAGAAATTTCCGGTTTGAACTCACGATTTTGATGTTATTTCAACTTTTAAGGGTAAAGAAAGCGTTCGGCGGTGCCCTTTCCAAGCATGTTTTACATGCGCGGTTGATTATAAAACCCTATCCATCATGTTGAACCTCAGAAAAAGCATATAGTCTTATTGGGATTGCATGTCAGCAAAATGCTACATACAAAATTTGCGGTTGACGCGTGCGGTCTTGACGTTATTTCCACGTATAACGGCAAAATAAAGAAAATTTACTCAAAATAAAGGTTGTCCAGCATCATTATTAAATATAAAACAATAAGTGTAGCTTACACGGACCTGGAAATGGTACGGCGTTCTTGGGAATCGAACCCTGCACAGGACCACATAAGAAATTTCCGGTTTGAACTCACGGTTTTGATGTTATTTCAACTTTTAAGGGTAAAGAAAGCGTTCGGCGGTGCCCTTTCCAAGCATGTTTTACATGCGCGGTTGATTATAAAACCCTATCCATCATGTTGAACCTCAGAAAAAGCATATAGTCTTATTGGGATTGCATGTCAGCAAAATGCTACATACAAAATTTGCGGTTGACGCGTGCGGTCTTGACGTTATTTCCACGTATAACGGCAAAATAAAGAAAATTTACTCAAAATAAAGGTTGTCCAGCATCATTATTAAATATAAAACAATAAGTGTAGCTTACAGGGACCTGGAAATGGTACGGCGTTCTTGGGAATCGAACCCTGCACAGGACCACATAAGAAATTTCCGGTTTGAACTCACGATTTTGATGTTATTTCAACTTTTAAGGGTAAAGAAAGCGTTCGGCGGTGCCCTTTCCAAGCATGTTTTACATGCGCGGTTGATTATAAAACCCTATCCATCATGTTGAACCTCAGAAAAAGCATATAGTCTTATTGGGATTGCATGTCAGCAAAATGCTACATACAAAATTTGCGGTTGACGCGTGCGGTCTTGACGTTATTTCCACGTATAACGGCAAAATAAAGAAAATTTACTCAAAATAAAGGTTGTCCAGCATCATTATTAAATATAAAACAATAAGTGTAGCTTACAGGGACCTGGAAATGGTACGGCGTTCTTGGGAATCGAACCCTGCACAGGACCACATAAGAAATTTCCGGTTTGAACTCACGATTTTGATGTTATTTCAACTTTTAAGGGTAAAGAAAGCGTTCGGCGGTGCCCTTTCCAAGCATGTTTTACATGCGCGGTTGATTATAAAACCCTATCCATCATGTTGAACCTCAGAAAAAGCATATAGTCTTATTGGGATTGCATGTCAGCAAAATGCTACATACAAAATTTGCGGTTGACGCGTGCGGTCTTGACGTTATTTCCACGTATAACGGCAAAATAAAGAAAATTTACTCAAAATAAAGGTTGTCCAGCATCATTATTAAATATAAAACAATAAGTGTAGCTTACACGGACCTGGAAATGGTACGGCGTTCTTGGGAATCGAACCGTGCACAGGACCACATAAGAAATTTCCGGTTTGAACTCACGGTTTTGATGTTATTTCAACTTTTAAGGGTAAAGAAAGCGTTCGGCGGTGCCCTTTCCAAGCATGTTTTACATGCGCGGTTGATTATAAAACCCTATCCATCATGTTGAACCTCAGAAAAAGCATATAGTCTTATTGGGATTGCATGTCAGCAAAATGCTACATACAAAATTTGCGGTTGACGCGTGCGGTCTTGACGTTATTTCCACGTATAACGGCAAAATAAAGAAAATTTACTCAAAATAAAGGTTGTCCAGCATCATTATTAAATATAAAACAATAAGTGTAGCTTACAGGGACCTGGAAATGGTACGGCGTTCTTGGGAATCGAACCCTGCACAGGACCACATAAGAAATTTCCGGTTTGAACTCACGATTTTGATGTTATTTCAACTTTTAAGGGTAAAGAAAGCGTTCGGCGGTGCCCTTTCCAAGCATGTTTTACATGCGCGGTTGATTATAAAACCCTATCCATCATGTTGAACCTCAGAAAAAGCATATAGTCTTATTGGGATTGCATGTCAGCAAAATGCTACATACAAAATTTGCGGTTGACGCGTGCGGTCTTGACGTTATTTCCACGTATAACGGCAAAATAAAGAAAATTTACTCAAAATAAAGGTTGTCCAGCATCATTATTAAATATAAAACAATAAGTGTAGCTTACAGGGACCTGGAAATGGTACGGCGTTCTTGGGAATCGAACCCTGCACAGGACCACATAAGAAATTTCCGGTTTGAACTCACGATTTTGATGTTATTTCAACTTTTAAGGGTAAAGAAAGCGTTCGGCGGTGCCCTTTCCAAGCATGTTTTACATGCGCGGTTGATTATAAAACCCTATCCATCATGTTGAACCTCAGAAAAAGCATATAGTCTTATTGGGATTGCATGTCAGCAAAATGCTACATACAAAATTTGCGGTTGACGCGTGCGGTCTTGACGTTATTTCCACGTATAACGGCAAAATAAAGAAAATTTACTCAAAATAAAGGTTGTCCAGCATCATTATTAAATATAAAACAATAAGTGTAGCTTACAGGGACCTGGAAATGGTACGGCGTTCTTGGGAATCGAACCCTGCACAGGACCACATAAGAAATTTCCGGTTTAAACTCACGATTTTGATGTTATTTCAACTTTTAAGGGTAAAGAAAGCGTTCGGCGGTGCCCTTTCCAAGCATGTTTTACATGCGCGGTTGATTATAAAACCCTATCCATCATGTTGAACCTCAGAAAAAGCATATAGTCTTATTGGGATTGCATGTCAGCAAAATGCTACATACAAAATTTGCGGTTGACGCGTGCGGTCTTGACGTTATTTCCACGTATAACGGCAAAATAAAGAAAATTTACTCAAAATAAAGGTTGTCCAGCATCATTATTAAATATAAAACAATAAGTGTAGCTTACACGGACCTGGAAATGGTACGGCGTTCTTGGGAATCGAACCGTGCACAGGACCACATAAGAAATTTCCGGTTTGAACTCACGGTTTTGATGTTATTTCAACTTTTAAGGGTAAAGAAAGCGTTCGGCGGTGCCCTTTCCAAGCATGTTTTACATGCGCGGTTGATTATAAAACCCTATCCATCATGTTGAACCTCAGAAAAAGCATATAGTCTTATTGGGATTGCATGTCAGCAAAATGCTACATACAAAATTTGCGGTTGACGCGTGCGGTCTTGACGTTATTTCCACGTATAACGGCAAAATAAAGAAAATTTACTCAAAATAAAGGTTGTCCAGCATCATTATTAAATATAAAACAATAAGTGTAACTTACACGGACCTGGAAATGGTACGGCGTTCTTGGGAATCGAGCCCTGCACAGGACCACATAAGAAATTTCCGGTTTGAACTCACGATTTTGATGTTATTTCAACTTTTAAGGGTAAAGAAAGCGTTCGGCGGTGCCCTTTCCAAGCATGTTTTACATGCGCGGTTGATTATAAAACCCTATCCATCATGTTGAACCTCAGAAAAAGCATATAGTCTTATTGGGATTGCATGTCAGCAAAATGCTACATACAAAATTTGCGGTTGACGCGTGCGGTCTTGACGTTATTTCCACGTATAACGGCAAAATAAAGAAAATTTACTCAAAATAAAGGTTGTCCAGCATCATTATTAAATATAAAACAATAAGTGTAACTTACACGGACCTGGAAATGGTACGGCGTTCTTGGGAATCGAGCCCTGCACAGGACCACATAAGAAATTTCCGGTTTGAACTCACGATTTTGATGTTATTTCAACTTTTAAGGGTAAAGAAAGCGTTCGGCGGTGCCCTTTCCAAGCATGTTTTACATGCGCGGTTGATTATAAAACCCTATCCATCATGTTGAACCTCAGAAAAAGCATATAGTCTTATTGGGATTGCATGTCAGCAAAATGCTACATACAAAATTTGCGGTTGACGCGTGCGGTCTTGACGTTATTTCCACGTATAACGGCAAAATAAAGAAAATTTACTCAAAATAAAGGTTGTCCAGCATCATTATTAAATATAAAACAATAAGTGTAGCTTACAGGGACCTGGAAATGGTACGGCGTTCTTGGGAATCGAACCCTGCACAGGACCACATAAGAAATTTCCGGTTTGAACTCACGATTTTGATGTTATTTCAACTTTTAAGGGTAAAGAAAGCGTTCGGCGGTGCCCTTTCCAAGCATGTTTTACATGCGCGGTTGATTATAAAACCCTATCCATCATGTTGAACCTCAGAAAAAGCATATAGTCTTATTGGGATTGCATGTCAGCAAAATGCTACATACAAAATTTGCGGTTGACGCGTGCGGTCTTGACGTTATTTCCACGTATAACGGCAAAATAAAGAAAATTTACTCAAAATAAAGGTTGTCCAGCATCATTATTAAATATAAAACAATAAGTGTAGCTTACAGGGACCTGGAAATGGTACGGCGTTCTTGGGAATCGAACCCTGCACAGGACCACATAAGAAATTTCCGGTTTGAACTCACGATTTTGATGTTATTTCAACTTTTAAGGGTAAAGAAAGCGTTCGGCGGTGCCCTTTCCAAGCATGTTTTACATGCGCGGTTGATTATAAAACCCTATCCATCATGTTGAACCTCAGAAAAAGCATATAGTCTTATTGGGATTGCATGTCAGCAAAATGCTACATACAAAATTTGCGGTTGACGCGTGCGGTCTTGACGTTATTTCCACGTATAACGGCAAAATAAAGAAAATTTACTCAAAATAAAGGTTGTCCAGCATCATTATTAAATATAAAACAATAAGTGTAGCTTACAGGGACCTGGAAATGGTACGGCGTTCTTGGGAATCGAACCCTGCACAGGACCACATAAGAAATTTCCGGTTTGAACTCACGATTTTGATGTTATTTCAACTTTTAAGGGTAAAGAAAGCGTTCGGCGGTGCCCTTTCCAAGCATGTTTTACATGCGCGGTTGATTATAAAACCCTATCCATCATGTTGAACCTCAGAAAAAGCATATAGTCTTATTGGGATTGCATGTCAGCAAAATGCTACATACAAAATTTGCGGTTGACGCGTGCGGTCTTGACGTTATTTCCACGTATAACGGCAAAATAAGGAAAATTTACTCAAAATAAAGGTTGTCCAACATCATTAATAGATATAAAACAATAAGTGTAACTTACACGGACCTGGAAATAGTACGGCGTTCTTGGGAATCGAACCGTGCACAGGAGCATATAAGAAATTTCGAGTTTGAACTGACGGTTTTGATGTTATTTCAACTTTTAAGGGTAAAGAAAGCGTTCGGCGGTGCCCTTTCCAAGCATGTTTTACATGCGCGGTTGATTATAAAACCCTATCCATCATGTTGAACCTCAGAAAAAGCATATAGTCTTATTGGGATTGCATGTCAGCAAAATGCTACATACAAAATTTGCGGTTGACGCGTGCGGTCTTGACGTTATTTCCACGTATAACGGCAAAATAAAGAAAATTTACTCAAAATAAAGGTTGTCCAGCATCATTATTAAATATAAAACAATAAGTGTAACTTACACGGACCTGGAAATGGTACGGCGTTCTTGGGAATCGAGCCCTGCACAGGACCACATAAGAAATTTCCGGTTTGAACTCACGATTTTGATGTTATTTCAACTTTTAAGGGTAAAGAAAGCGTTCGGCGGTGCCCTTTCCCAGCATGTTTTACATGCGCGGTTGATTATAAAACCCTATCCATCATGTTGAACCTCAGAAAAAGCATATAGTCTTATTGGGATTGCATGTCAGCAAAATGCTACATACAAAATTTGCGGTTGACGCGTGCGGTCTTGACGTTATTTCCACGTATAACGGCAAAATAAAGAAAATTTACTCAAAATAAAGGTTGTCCAGCATCATTATTAAATATAAAACAATAAGTGTAACTTACACGGACCTGGAAATGGTACGGCGTTCTTGGGAATCGAGCCCTGCACAGGACCACATAAGAAATTTCCGGTTTGAACTCACGATTTTGATGTTATTTCAACTTTTAAGGGTAAAGAAAGCGTTCGGCGGTGCCCTTTCCAAGCATGTTTTACATGCGCGGTTGATTATAAAACCCTATCCATCATGTTGAACCTCAGAAAAAGCATATAGTCTTATTGGGATTGCATGTCAGCAAAATGCTACATACAAAATTTGCGGTTGACGCGTGCGGTCTTGACGTTATTTCCACGTATAACGGCAAAATAAAGAAAATTTACTCAAAATAAAGGTTGTCCAGCATCATTATTAAATATAAAACAATAAGTGTAGCTTACACGGACCTGGAAATGGTACGGCGTTCTTGGGAATCGAACCGTGCACAGGACCACATAAGAAATTTCCGGTTTGAACTCACGGTTTTGATGTTATTTCAACTTTTAAGGGTAAAGAAAGCGTTCGGCGGTGCCCTTTCCAAGCATGTTTTACATGCGCGGTTGATTATAAAACCCTATCCATCATGTTGAACCTCAGAAAAAGCATATAGTCTTATTGGGATTGCATGTCAGCAAAATGCTACATACAAAATTTGCGGTTGACGCGTGCGGTCTTGACGTTATTTCCACGTATAACGGCAAAATAAAGAAAATTTACTCAAAATAAAGGTTGTCCAGCATCATTATTAAATATAAAACAATAAGTGTAGCTTACACGGACCTGGAAATGGTACGGCGTTCTTGGGAATCGAACCCTGCACAGGACCACATAAGAAATTTCCGGTTTGAACTCACGGTTTTGATGTTATTTCAACTTTTAAGGGTAAAGAAAGCGTTCGGCGGTGCCCTTTCCAAGCATGTTTTACATGCGCGGTTGATTATAAAACCCTATCCATCATGTTGAACCTCAGAAAAAGCATATAGTCTTATTGGGATTGCATGTCAGCAAAATGCTACATACAAAATTTGCGGTTGACGCGTGCGGTCTTGACGTTATTTCCACGTATAACGGCAAAATAAAGAAAATTTACTCAAAATAAAGGTTGTCCAGCATCATTATTAAATATAAAACAATAAGTGTAGCTTACACGGACCTGGAAATGGTACGGCGTTCTTGGGAATCGAACCCTGCACAGGACCACATAAGAAATTTCCGGTTTGAACTCACGGTTTTGATGTTATTTCAACTTTTAAGGGTAAAGAAAGCGTTCGGCGGTGCCCTTTCCAAGCATGTTTTACATGCGCGGTTGATTATAAAACCCTATCCATCATGTTGAACCTCAGAAAAAGCATATAGTCTTATTGGGATTGCATGTCAGCAAAATGCTACATACAAAATTTGCGGTTGACGCGTGCGGTCTTGACGTTATTTCCACGTATAACGGCAAAATAAAGAAAATTTACTCAAAATAAAGGTTGTCCAGCATCATTATTAAATATAAAACAATAAGTGTAGCTTACAGGGACCTGGAAATGGTACGGCGTTCTTGGGAATCGAACCCTGCACAGGACCACATAAGAAATTTCCGGTTTGAACTCACGGTTTTGATGTTATTTCAACTTTTAAGGGTAAAGAAAGCGTTCGGCGGTGCCCTTTCCCAGCATGTTTTACATGCGCGGTTGATTATAAAACCCTATCCATCATGTTGAACCTCAGAAAAAGCATATAGTCTTATTGGGATTGCATGTCAGCAAAATGCTACATACAAAATTTGCGGTTGACGCGTGCGGTCTTGACGTTATTTCCACGTATAACGGCAAAATAAAGAAAATTTACTCAAAATAAAGGTTGTCCAGCATCATTATTAAATATAAAACAATAAGTGTAGCTTACACGGACCTGGAAATGGTACGGCGTTCTTGGGAATCGAACCGTGCACAGGACCACATAAGAAATTTCCGGTTTGAACTCACGGTTTTGATGTTATTTCAACTTTTAAGGGTAAAGAAAGCGTTCGGCGGTGCCCTTTCCAAGCATGTTTTACATGCGCGGTTGATTATAAAACCCTATCCATCATGTTGAACCTCAGAAAAAGCATATAGTCTTATTGGGATTGCATGTCAGCAAAATGCTACATACAAAATTTGCGGTTGACGCGTGCGGTCTTGACGTTATTTCCACGTATAACGGCAAAATAAAGAAAATTTACTCAAAATAAAGGTTGTCCAGCATCATTATTAAATATAAAACAATAAGTGTAACTTACACGGACCTGGAAATAGTACGGCGTTCTTGGGAATCGAACCGTGCACAGGACCATATAAGAAATTTCGAGTTTGAACTGACGGTTTTGATGTTATTTCAACTTTTAAGGGTAAAGAAAGCGTTCGGCGGTGCCCTTTCGCTTCATGTTTCACATGCGCGGTTGATTATAAAACCCTATCCATCATGTTGAACCTCAGAAAAAGCATATAGTCTTATTGGGATTGCATGTCAGCAAAATGCTACATACAAAATTTGCGGTTGACGCGTGCGGTCTTGACGTTATTTCCACGTATAACGGCAAAATAAAGAAAATTTACTCAAAATAAAGGTTGTCCAGCATCATTATTAAATATAAAACAATAAGTGTAGCTTACACGGACCTGGAAATAGTACCACGTTCTTGGGAATCGAACCGTGCACAGGACCACATAAGAAATTTCCGGCTTGCACTCACGATTTTGATGTTATTTCAACTTTTAAGGGTAAAGAAAGCGTTCGGCGGTGCCCTTTCCAAGCATGTTTTACATGCGCGGTTGATTATAAAACCCTATCCATCATGTTGAACCTCAGAAAAAGCATATAGTCTTATTGGGATTGCATGTCAGCAAAATGCTACATACAAAATTTGCGGTTGACGCGTGCGGTCTTGACGTTATTTCCACGTATAACGGCAAAATAAAGAAAATTTACTCAAAATAAAGGTTGTCCAGCATCATTATTAAATATAAAACAATAAGTGTAGCTTACAGGGACCTGGAAATGGTACGGCGTTCTTGGGAATCGAGCCCTGCACAGGACCACATAAGAAATTTCCGGTTTGAACTCACGGTTTTGATGTTATTTCAACTTTTAAGGGTAAAGAAAGCGTTCGGCGGTGCCCTTTCCAAGCATGTTTTACATGCGCGGTTGATTATAAAACCCTATCCATCATGTTGAACCTCAGAAAAAGCATATAGTCTTATTGGGATTGCATGTCAGCAAAATGCTACATACAAAATTTGCGGTTGACGCGTGCGGTCTTGACGTTATTTCCACGTATAACGGCAAAATAAAGAAAATTTACTCAAAATAAAGGTTGTCCAGCATCATTATTAAATATAAAACAATAAGTGTAGCTTACACGGACCTGGAAATAGTACGGCGTTCTTGGGAATCGAACCCTGCACAGGACCACATAAGAAATTTCCGGTTTGAACTCACGGTTTTGATGTTATTTCAACTTTTAAGGGTAAAGAAAGCGTTCGGCGGTGCCCTTTCCAAGCATGTTTTACATGCGCGGTTGATTATAAAACCCTATCCATCATGTTGAACCTCAGAAAAAGCATATAGTCTTATTGGGATTGCATGTCAGCAAAATGCTACATACAAAATTTGCGGTTGACGCGTGCGGTCTTGACGTTATTTCCACGTATAACGGCAAAATAAAGAAAATTTACTCAAAATAAAGGTTGTCCAGCATCATTATTAAATATAAAACAATAAGTGTAGCTTACAGGGACCTGGAAATGGTACGGCGTTCTTGGGAATCGAACCCTGCACAGGACCACATAAGAAATTTCCGGTTTGAACTCACGGTTTTGATGTTATTTCAACTTTTAAGGGTAAAGAAAGCGTTCGGCGGTGCCCTTTCGCTTCATGTTTCACATGCGCGGTTGATTATAAAACCCTATCCATCATGTTGAACCTCAGAAAAAGCATATAGTCTTATTGGGATTGCATGTCAGCAAAATGCTACATACAAAATTTGCGGTTGACGCGTGCGGTCTTGACGTTATTTCCACGTATAACGGCAAAATAAAGAAAATTTACTCAAAATAAAGGTTGTCCAGCATCATTATTAAATATAAAACAATAAGTGTAGCTTACACGGACCTGGAAATGGTACGGCGTTCTTGGGAATCGAACCGTGCACAGGACCACATAAGAAATTTCCGGTTTGAACTCACGGTTTTGATGTTATTTCAACTTTTAAGGGTAAAGAAAGCGTTCGGCGGTGCCCTTTCCAAGCATGTTTTACATGCGCGGTTGATTATAAAACCCTATCCATCATGTTGAACCTCAGAAAAAGCATATAGTCTTATTGGGATTGCATGTCAGCAAAATGCTACATACAAAATTTGCGGTTGACGCGTGCGGTCTTGACGTTATTTCCACGTATAACGGCAAAATAAAGAAAATTTACTCAAAATAAAGGTTGTCCAGCATCATTATTAAATATAAAACAATAAGTGTAGCTTACAGGGACCTGGAAATGGTACGGCGTTCTTGGGAATCGAGCCCTGCACAGGACCACATAAGAAATTTCCGGTTTGAACTCACGGTTTTGATGTTATTTCAACTTTTAAGGGTAAAGAAAGCGTTCGGCGGTGCCCTTTCCAAGCATGTTTT
>CM068584.1:67890313-67992877 GCA_035048485.1 Pteria penguin
AAATTTCTCATGTGGTCCTGTGCAGGGTGCGATTCCCAAGAACGCCGTACCATTTCCAGGTCCGTGTAAGCTACACTTATTGTTTTATATTTAATAATGATGTTGGACAACCTTTATTTTGAGTAAATTTTCTTTATTTTGCCGTTATACGTGGAAATAACGTCAAGACCGCACGCGTCAACCGCAAATTTTGTATGTAGCATTTTGCTGACATGCAATCCCAATAAGACTATATGCTTTTTCTGAGGTTCAACATGATGGATAGGGTTTTATAATCAACCGCGCATGTAAAACATGCTTGGAAAGGGCACCGCCGAACGCTTTCTTTACCCTTAAAAGTTGAAATAACATCAAAACCGTGAGTTCAAACCGGAAATTTCTTATGTGGTCCTGTGCAGGGTTCGATTCCCAAGAACGCCGTACCATTTTCAGGTCCGTGTAAGCTACACTTATTGTTTTATATTTAATAATGATGTTGGACAACCTTTATTTTGAGTAAATTTTCTTTATTTTGCCGTTATACGTGGAAATAACGTCAAGACCGCACGCGTCAACCGCAAATTTTGTATGTAGCATTTTGCTGACATGCAATCCCAAGAAGACTATATGCTTTTTCTGAGGTTCAACATGATGGATAGGGTTTTATAATCAACCGCGCATGTAAAACATGCTTGGAAAGGGCACCGCCGAACGCTTTCTTTACCCTTAAAAGTTGAAATAACATCAAAACCGTGAGTTCAAACCGGAAATTTCTTATGTGGTCCTGTGCAGGGTTCGATTCCCAAGAACGCCATACCATTTCCAGGTCCGTGTAAGCTACACTTATTGTTTTATATTTAATAATGATGTTGGACAACCTTTATTTTGAGTAAATTTTCTTTATTTTGCCGTTATACGTGGAAATAACGTCAAGACCGCACGCGTCAACCGCAAATTTTGTATGTAGCATTTTGCTGACATGCAATCCCAATAAGACTATATGCTTTTTCTGAGGTTCAACATGATGGATAGGGTTTTATAATCAACCGCGCATGTAAAACATGCTTGGAAAGGGCACCGCCGAACGCTTTCTTTACCCTTAAAAGTTGAAATAACATCAAAACCGTGAGTTCAAACCGGAAATTTCTTATGTGGTCCTGTGCAGGGTTCGATTCCCAAGAACGCCATACCATTTCCAGGTCCGTGTAAGCTACACTTATTGTTTTATATTTAATAATGATGTTGGACAACCTTTATTTTGAGTAAATTTTCTTTATTTTGCCGTTATACGTGGAAATAACGTCAAGACCGCACGCGTCAAACGCAAATTTTGTATGTAGCATTTTGCTGACATGCAATCTCAATAAGACTATATGCTTTTTCTGAGGTTCAACATGATGGATAGGGTTTTATAATCAACCGCGCATGTAAAACATGCTTGGAAAGGGCACCGCCGAACGCTTTCTTTACCCTTAAAAGTTGAAATAACATCAAAACCGTGAGTTCAAACCGGAAATTTCTTCTGTGGTCCTGTGCAGGGTTCGATTCCCAAGAACGCCATACTCTTTCCAGGTCCGTGTAAGCTACACTTATTGTTTTATATTTAATAATGATGTTGGACAACCTTTATTTTGAGTAAATTTTCTTTATTTTGCCGTTATACGTGGAAATAACGTCAAGACCGCACGCGTCAACCGCAAATTTTGTATGTAGCATTTTGCTGACATGCAATCCCAAGAAGACTATATGCTTTTTCTGAGGTTCAACATGATGGATAGGGTTTTATAATCAACCGCGCATGTAAAACATGCTTGGAAAGGGCACCGCCGAACGCTTTCTTTACCCTTAAAAGTTGAAATAACATCAAAACCGTGAGTTCAAACCGGAAATTTCTTCTGTGGTCCTGTGTAGGGTTCGATTCCCAAGAACGCCATACCATTTCCAGGTCCGTGTAAGCTACACTTATTGTTTTATATTTAATAATGATGTTGGACAACCTTTATTTTGAGTAAATTTTCTTTATTTTGCCGTTATACGTGGAAATAACGTCAAGACCGCACGCGTCAACCGCAAATTTTGTATGTAGCATTTTGCTGACATGCAATCCCAAGAAGACTATATGCTTTTTCTGAGGTTCAACATGATGGATAGGGTTTTATAATCAACCGCGCATGTAAAACATGCTTGGAAAGGGCACCGCCGAACGCTTTCTTTACCCTTAAAAGTTGAAATAACATCAAAACCGTGATTTCAAACCGATAATTTCTTCTGTGGTCCTGTGCAGGGTTCGATTCCCAAGAACGCCATACTATTTTCAGGTCCGTGTAAGCTACACTTATTGTTTTATATTTAATAATGATGTTGGACAACCTTTATTTTGAGTAAATTTTCTTTATTTTGCCGTTATACGTGGAAATAACGTCAAGACCGCACGCGTCAACCGCAAATTTTGTATGTAGCATTTTGCTGACATGCAATCCCAAGAAGACTATATGCTTTTTCTGAGGTTCAACATGATGGATAGGGTTTTATAATCAACCGCGCATGTAAAACATGCTTGGAAAGGGCACCGCCGAACGCTTTCTTTACCCTTAAAAGTTGAAATAACATCAAAACCGTGAGTTCAAACCGGAAATTTCTTCTGTGGTCCTGTGCAGGGTTCGATTCCCAAGAACGCCATACCATTTCCAGGTCCGTGTAAGCTACACTTATTGTTTTATATTTAATAATGATGTTGGACAACCTTTATTTTGAGTAAATTTTCTTTATTTTGCCGTTATACGTGGAAATAACGTCAAGACCGCACGCGTCAACCGCAAATTTTGTATGTAGCATTTTGCTGACATGCAATCCCAAGAAGACTATATGCTTTTTCTGAGGTTCAACATGATGGATAGGGTTTTATAATCAACCGCGCATGTAAAACATGCTTGGAAAGGGCACCGCCGAACGCTTTCTTTACCCTTAAAAGTTGAAATAACATCAAAACCGTGATTTCAAACCGATAATTTCTTCTGTGGTCCTGTGCAGGGTTCGATTCCCAAGAACGCCATACTATTTTCAGGTCCGTGTAAGCTACACTTATTGTTTTATATTTAATAATGATGTTGGACAACCTTTATTTTGAGTAAATTTTCTTTATTTTGCCGTTATACGTGGAAATAACGTCAAGACCGCACGCGTCAACCGCAAATTTTGTATGTAGCATTTTGCTGACATGCAATCCCAATAAGACTATATGCTTTTTCTGAGGTTCAACATGATGGATAGGGTTTTATAATCAACCGCGCATGTAAAACATGCTTGGAAAGGGCACCGCCGAACGCTTTCTTTACCCTTAAAAGTTGAAATAACATCAAAACCGTGAGTTCAAACCGGAAATTTCTTCTGTGGTCCTGTGCAGGGTTCGATTCCCAAGAACGCCATACCATTTCCAGGTCCGTGTAAGCTACACTTATTGTTTTATATTTAATAATGATGTTGGACAACCTTTATTTTGAGTAAATTTTCTTTATTTTGCCGTTATACGTGGAAATAACGTCAAGACCGCACGCGTCAACCGCAAATTTTGTATGTAGCATTTTGCTGACATGCAATCCCAAGAAGACTATATGCTTTTTCTGAGGTTCAACATGATGGATAGGGTTTTATAATCAACCGCGCATGTAAAACATGCTTGGAAAGGGCACCGCCGAACGCTTTCTTTACCCTTAAAAGTTGAAATAACATCAAAACCGTGAGTTCAAACCGGAAATTTCTTCTGTGGTCCTGTGTAGGGTTCGATTCCCAAGAACGCCATACCATTTCCAGGTCCGTGTAAGCTACACTTATTGTTTTATATTTAATAATGATGTTGGACGACCTTTATTTTGAGTAAATTTTCTTTATTTTGCCGTTATACGTGGAAATAACGTCAAGACCGCACGCGTCAACCGCAAATTTTGTATGTAGCATTTTGCTGACATGCAATCCCAAGAAGACTATATGCTTTTTCTGAGGTTCAACATGATGGATAGGGTTTTATAATCAACCGCGCATGTAAAACATGCTTGGAAAGGGCACCGCCGAACGCTTTCTTTACCCTTAAAAGTTGAAATAACATCAAAACCGTGAGTTCAAACCGGAAATTTCTTCTGTGGTCCTGTGTAGGGTTCGATTCCCAAGAACGCCATACCATTTCCAGGTCCGTGTAAGCTACACTTATTGTTTTATATTTAATAATAATGTTGGACAACCTTTATTTTGAGTAAATTTTCTTAATTTTGCCGTTATACGTGGAAATAACGTCAAGACCGCACGCGTCAACCGCAAATTTTGTATGTAGCATTTTGCTGACATGCAATCCCAAGAAGACTATATGCTTTTTCTGAGGTTCAACATGATGGATAGGGTTTATAATCAACCGCGCATGTAAAACATGCTTGGAAAGGGCACCGCCGAACGCTTTCTTTACCCTTAAAAGTTGAAATAACATCAAAACCGTGAGTTCAAACCGGAAATTTCTTCTGTGGTCCTGTGTAGGGTTCGATTCCCAAGAACGCCATACCATTTCCAGGTCCGTGTAAGCTACACTTATTGTTTTATATTTAATAATGATGTTGGACAACCTTTATTTTGAGTAAATTTTCTTTATTTTGCCGTTATACGTGGAAATAACGTCAAGACCGCACGCGTCAACCGCAAATTTTGTATGTAGCATTTTGCTGACATGCAATCCCAAGAAGACTATATGCTTTTTCTGAGGTTCAACATGATGGATAGGGTTTTATAATCAACCGCGCATGTAAAACATGCTTGGAAAGGGCACCGCCGAACGCTTTCTTTACCCTTAAAAGTTGAAATAACATCAAAACCGTGAGTTCAAACCGGAAATTTCTTCTGTGGTCCTGTGCAGGGTTCGATTCCCAAGAACGCCATACCATTTCCAGGTCCGTGTAAGCTACACTTATTGTTTTATATTTAATAATGATGTTGGACAACCTTTATTTTGAGTAAATTTTCTTTATTTTGCCGTTATACGTGGAAATAACGTCAAGACCGCACGCGTCAACCGCAAATTTTGTATGTAGCATTTTGCTGACATGCAATCCCAAGAAGACTATATGCTTTTTCTGAGGTTCAACATGATGGATAGGGTTTTATAATCAACCGCGCATGTAAAACATGCTTGGAAAGGGCACCGCCGAACGCTTTCTTTACCCTTAAAAGTTGAAATAACATCAAAACCGTGAGTTCAAACCGGAAATTTCTTCTGTGGTCCTGTGTAGGGTTCGATTCCCAAGAACGCCATACCATTTCCAGGTCCGTGTAAGCTACACTTATTGTTTTATATTTAATAATGATGTTGGACGACCTTTATTTTGAGTAAATTTTCTTTATTTTGCCGTTATACGTGGAAATAACGTCAAGACCGCACGCGTCAACCGCAAATTTTGTATGTAGCATTTTGCTGACATGCAATCCCAAGAAGACTATATGCTTTTTCTGAGGTTCAACATGATGGATAGGGTTTTATAATCAACCGCGCATGTAAAACATGCTTGGAAAGGGCACCGCCGAACGCTTTCTTTACCCTTAAAAGTTGAAATAACATCAAAACCGTGAGTTCAAACCGGAAATTTCTTCTGTGGTCCTGTGTAGGGTTCGATTCCCAAGAACGCCATACCATTTCCAGGTCCGTGTAAGCTACACTTATTGTTTTATATTTAATAATGATGTTGGACAACCTTTATTTTGAGTAAATTTTCTTTATTTTGCCGTTATACGTGGAAATAACGTCAAGACCGCACGCGTCAACCGCAAATTTTGTATGTAGCATTTTGCTGACATGCAATCCCAAGAAGACTATATGCTTTTTCTGAGGTTCAACATGATGGATAGGGTTTTATAATCAACCGCGCATGTAAAACATGCTTGGAAAGGGCACCGCCGAACGCTTTCTTTACCCTTAAAAGTTGAAATAACATCAAAACCGTGATTTCAAACCGATAATTTCTTCTGTGGTCCTGTGCAGGGTTCGATTCCCAAGAACGCCATACTATTTTCAGGTCCGTGTAAGCTACACTTATTGTTTTATATTTAATAATGATGTTGGACAACCTTTATTTTGAGTAAATTTTCTTTATTTTGCCGTTATACGTGGAAATAACGTCAAGACCGCACGCGTCAACCGCAAATTTTGTATGTAGCATTTTGCTGACATGCAATCCCAAGAAGACTATATGCTTTTTCTGAGGTTCAACATGATGGATAGGGTTTTATAATCAACCGCGCATGTAAAACATGCTTGGAAAGGGCACCGCCGAACGCTTTCTTTACCCTTAAAAGTTGAAATAACATCAAAACCGTGAGTTCAAACCGGAAATTTCTTCTGTGGTCCTGTGCAGGGTTCGATTCCCAAGAACGCCATACTCTTTCCAGGTCCGTGTAAGCTACACTTATTGTTTTATATTTAATAATGATGTTGGACAACCTTTATTTTGAGTAAATTTTCTTTATTTTGCCGTTATACGTGGAAATAACGTCAAGACCGCACGCGTCAACCGCAAATTTTGTATGTAGCATTTTGCTGACATGCAATCCCAAGAAGACTATATGCTTTTTCTGAGGTTCAACATGATGGATAGGGTTTTATAATCAACCGCGCATGTAAAACATGCTTGGAAAGGGCACCGCCGAACGCTTTCTTTACCCTTAAAAGTTGAAATAACATCAAAACCGTGAGTTCAAACCGGAAATTTCTTCTGTGGTCCTGTGTAGGGTTCGATTCCCAAGAACGCCATACCATTTCCAGGTCCGTGTAAGCTACACTTATTGTTTTATATTTAATAATGATGTTGGACGACCTTTATTTTGAGTAAATTTTCTTTATTTTGCCGTTATACGTGGAAATAACGTCAAGACCGCACGCGTCAACCGCAAATTTTGTATGTAGCATTTTGCTGACATGCAATCCCAAGAAGACTATATGCTTTTTCTGAGGTTCAACATGATGGATAGGGTTTTATAATCAACCGCGCATGTAAAACATGCTTGGAAAGGGCACCGCCGAACGCTTTCTTTACCCTTAAAAGTTGAAATAACATCAAAACCGTGAGTTCAAACCGGAAATTTCTTCTGTGGTCCTGTGTAGGGTTCGATTCCCAAGAACGCCATACCATTTCCAGGTCCGTGTAAGCTACACTTATTGTTTTATATTTAATAATGATGTTGGACAACCTTTATTTTGAGTAAATTTTCTTTATTTTGCCGTTATACGTGGAAATAACGTCAAGACCGCACGCGTCAACCGCAAATTTTGTATGTAGCATTTTGCTGACATGCAATCCCAAGAAGACTATATGCTTTTTCTGAGGTTCAACATGATGGATAGGGTTTTATAATCAACCGCGCATGTAAAACATGCTTGGAAAGGGCACCGCCGAACGCTTTCTTTACCCTTAAAAGTTGAAATAACATCAAAACCGTGAGTTCAAACCGATAATTTCTTCTGTGGTCCTGTGCAGGGTTCGATTCCCAAGAACGCCATACTATTTTCAGGTCCGTGTAAGCTACACTTATTGTTTTATATTTAATAATGATGTTGGACAACCTTTATTTTGAGTAAATTTTCTTTATTTTGCCGTTATACGTGGAAATAACGTCAAGACCGCACGCGTCAACCGCAAATTTTGTATGTAGCATTTTGCTGACATGCAATCCCAAGAAGACTATATGCTTTTTCTGAGGTTCAACATGATGGATAGGGTTTTATAATCAACCGCGCATGTAAAACATGCTTGGAAAGGGCACCGCCGAACGCTTTCTTTACCCTTAAAAGTTGAAATAACATCAAAACCGTGAGTTCAAACCGGAAATTTCTTCTGTGGTCCTGTGTAGGGTTCGATTCCCAAGAACGCCATACCATTTCCAGGTCCGTGTAAGCTACACTTATTGTTTTATATTTAATAATGATGTTGGACAACCTTTATTTTGAGTAAATTTTCTTTATTTTGCCGTTATACGTGGAAATAACGTCAAGACCGCACGCGTCAACCGCAAATTTTGTATGTAGCATTTTGCTGACATGCAATCCCAAGAAGACTATATGCTTTTTCTGAGGTTCAACATGATGGATAGGGTTTTATAATCAACCGCGCATGTAAAACATGCTTGGAAAGGGCACCGCCGAACGCTTTCTTTACCCTTAAAAGTTGAAATAACATCAAAACCGTGAGTTCAAACCGGAAATTTCTTCTGTGGTCCTGTGCAGGGTTCGATTCCCAAGAACGCCATACTCTTTCCAGGTCCGTGTAAGCTACACTTATTGTTTTATATTTAATAATGATGTTGGACAACCTTTATTTTGAGTAAATTTTCTTTATTTTGCCGTTATACGTGGAAATAACGTCAAGACCGCACGCGTCAACCGCAAATTTTGTATGTAGCATTTTGCTGACATGCAATCCCAAGAAGACTATATGCTTTTTCTGAGGTTCAACATGATGGATAGGGTTTTATAATCAACCGCGCATGTAAAACATGCTTGGAAAGGGCACCGCCGAACGCTTTCTTTACCCTTAAAAGTTGAAATAACATCAAAACCGTGAGTTCAAACCGGAAATTTCTTCTGTGGTCCTGTGTAGGGTTCGATTCCCAAGAACGCCATACCATTTCCAGGTCCGTGTAAGCTACACTTATTGTTTTATATTTAATAATGATGTTGGACAACCTTTATTTTGAGTAAATTTTCTTTATTTTGCCGTTATACGTGGAAATAACGTCAAGACCGCACGCGTCAACCGCAAATTTTGTATGTAGCATTTTGCTGACATGCAATCCCAAGAAGACTATATGCTTTTTCTGAGGTTCAACATGATGGATAGGGTTTTATAATCAACCGCGCATGTAAAACATGCTTGGAAAGGGCACCGCCGAACGCTTTCTTTACCCTTAAAAGTTGAAATAACATCAAAACCGTGAGTTCAAACCGGAAATTTCTTCTGTGGTCCTGTGTAGGGTTCGATTCCCAAGAACGCCATACCATTTCCAGGTCCGTGTAAGCTACACTTATTGTTTTATATTTAATAATGATGTTGGACGACCTTTATTTTGAGTAAATTTTCTTTATTTTGCCGTTATACGTGGAAATAACGTCAAGACCGCACGCGTCAACCGCAAATTTTGTATGTAGCATTTTGCTGACATGCAATCCCAAGAAGACTATATGCTTTTTCTGAGGTTCAACATGATGGATAGGGTTTTATAATCAACCGCGCATGTAAAACATGCTTGGAAAGGGCACCGCCGAACGCTTTCTTTACCCTTAAAAGTTGAAATAACATCAAAACCGTGAGTTCAAACCGGAAATTTCTTCTGTGGTCCTGTGTAGGGTTCGATTCCCAAGAACGCCATACCATTTCCAGGTCCGTGTAAGCTACACTTATTGTTTTATATTTAATAATGATGTTGGACAACCTTTATTTTGAGTAAATTTTCTTTATTTTGCCGTTATACGTGGAAATAACGTCAAGACCGCACGCGTCAACCGCAAATTTTGTATGTAGCATTTTGCTGACATGCAATCCCAAGAAGACTATATGCTTTTTCTGAGGTTCAACATGATGGATAGGGTTTTATAATCAACCGCGCATGTAAAACATGCTTGGAAAGGGCACCGCCGAACGCTTTCTTTACCCTTAAAAGTTGAAATAACATCAAAACCGTGATTTCAAACCGATAATTTCTTCTGTGGTCCTGTGCAGGGTTCGATTCCCAAGAACGCCATACTATTTTCAGGTCCGTGTAAGCTACACTTATTGTTTTATATTTAATAATGATGTTGGACAACCTTTATTTTGAGTAAATTTTCTTTATTTTGCCGTTATACGTGGAAATAACGTCAAGACCGCACGCGTCAACCGCAAATTTTGTATGTAGCATTTTGCTGACATGCAATCCCAAGAAGACTATATGCTTTTTCTGAGGTTCAACATGATGGATAGGGTTTTATAATCAACCGCGCATGTAAAACATGCTTGGAAAGGGCACCGCCGAACGCTTTCTTTACCCTTAAAAGTTGAAATAACATCAAAACCGTGAGTTCAAACCGGAAATTTCTTCTGTGGTCCTGTGTAGGGTTCGATTCCCAAGAACGCCATACCATTTCCAGGTCCGTGTAAGCTACACTTATTGTTTTATATTTAATAATGATGTTGGACGACCTTTATTTTGAGTAAATTTTCTTTATTTTGCCGTTATACGTGGAAATAACGTCAAGACCGCACGCGTCAACCGCAAATTTTGTATGTAGCATTTTGCTGACATGCAATCCCAAGAAGACTATATGCTTTTTCTGAGGTTCAACATGATGGATAGGGTTTTATAATCAACCGCGCATGTAAAACATGCTTGGAAAGGGCACCGCCGAACGCTTTCTTTACCCTTAAAAGTTGAAATAACATCAAAACCGTGAGTTCAAACCGGAAATTTCTTCTGTGGTCCTGTGTAGGGTTCGATTCCCAAGAACGCCATACCATTTCCAGGTCCGTGTAAGCTACACTTATTGTTTTATATTTAATAATGATGTTGGACGACCTTTATTTTGAGTAAATTTTCTTTATTTTGCCGTTATACGTGGAAATAACGTCAAGACCGCACGCGTCAACCGCAAATTTTGTATGTAGCATTTTGCTGACATGCAATCCCAAGAAGACTATATGCTTTTTCTGAGGTTCAACATGATGGATAGGGTTTTATAATCAACCGCGCATGTAAAACATGCTTGGAAAGGGCACCGCCGAACGCTTTCTTTACCCTTAAAAGTTGAAATAACATCAAAACCGTGAGTTCAAACCGGAAATTTCTTCTGTGGTCCTGTGTAGGGTTCGATTCCCAAGAACGCCATACCATTTCCAGGTCCGTGTAAGCTACACTTATTGTTTTATATTTAATAATGATGTTGGACAACCTTTATTTTGAGTAAATTTTCTTTATTTTGCCGTTATACGTGGAAATAACGTCAAGACCGCACGCGTCAACCGCAAATTTTGTATGTAGCATTTTGCTGACATGCAATCCCAAGAAGACTATATGCTTTTTCTGAGGTTCAACATGATGGATAGGGTTTTATAATCAACCGCGCATGTAAAACATGCTTGGAAAGGGCACCGCCGAACGCTTTCTTTACCCTTAAAAGTTGAAATAACATCAAAACCGTGAGTTCAAACCGGAAATTTCTTCTGTGGTCCTGTGTAGGGTTCGATTCCCAAGAACGCCATACCATTTCCAGGTCCGTGTAAGCTACACTTATTGTTTTATATTTAATAATGATGTTGGACAACCTTTATTTTGAGTAAATTTTCTTTATTTTGCCGTTATACGTGGAAATAACGTCAAGACCGCACGCGTCAACCGCAAATTTTGTATGTAGCATTTTGCTGACATGCAATCCCAAGAAGACTATATGCTTTTTCTGAGGTTCAACATGATGGATAGGGTTTTATAATCAACCGCGCATGTAAAACATGCTTGGAAAGGGCACCGCCGAACGCTTTCTTTACCCTTAAAAGTTGAAATAACATCAAAACCGTGAGTTCAAACCGGAAATTTCTTCTGTGGTCCTGTGTAGGGTTCGATTCCCAAGAACGCCATACTATTTTCAGGTCCGTGTAAGCTACACTTATTGTTTTATATTTAATAATGATGTTGGACAACCTTTATTTTGAGTAAATTTTCTTTATTTTGCCGTTATACGTGGAAATAACGTCAAGACCGCACGCGTCAACCGCAAATTTTGTATGTAGCATTTTGCTGACATGCAATCCCAAGAAGACTATATGCTTTTTCTGAGGTTCAACATGATGGATAGGGTTTTATAATCAACCGCGCATGTAAAACATGCTTGGAAAGGGCACCGCCGAACGCTTTCTTTACCCTTAAAAGTTGAAATAACATCAAAACCGTGAGTTCAAACCGGAAATTTCTTCTGTGGTCCTGTGTAGGGTTCGATTCCCAAGAACGCCATACCATTTCCAGGTCCGTGTAAGCTACACTTATTGTTTTATATTTAATAATGATGTTGGACAACCTTTATTTTGAGTAAATTTTCTTTATTTTGCCGTTATACGTGGAAATAACGTCAAGACCGCACGCGTCAACCGCAAATTTTGTATGTAGCATTTTGCTGACATGCAATCCCAAGAAGACTATATGCTTTTTCTGAGGTTCAACATGATGGATAGGGTTTTATAATCAACCGCGCATGTAAAACATGCTTGGAAAGGGCACCGCCGAACGCTTTCTTTACCCTTAAAAGTTGAAATAACATCAAAACCGTGAGTTCAAACCGGAAATTTCTTCTGTGGTCCTGTGTAGGGTTCGATTCCCAAGAACGCCATACCATTTCCAGGTCCGTGTAAGCTACACTTATTGTTTTATATTTAATAATGATGTTGGACGACCTTTATTTTGAGTAAATTTTCTTTATTTTGCCGTTATACGTGGAAATAACGTCAAGACCGCACGCGTCAACCGCAAATTTTGTATGTAGCATTTTGCTGACATGCAATCCCAAGAAGACTATATGCTTTTTCTGAGGTTCAACATGATGGATAGGGTTTTATAATCAACCGCGCATGTAAAACATGCTTGGAAAGGGCACCGCCGAACGCTTTCTTTACCCTTAAAAGTTGAAATAACATCAAAACCGTGAGTTCAAACCGGAAATTTCTTCTGTGGTCCTGTGTAGGGTTCGATTCCCAAGAACGCCATACCATTTCCAGGTCCGTGTAAGCTACACTTATTGTTTTATATTTAATAATGATGTTGGACAACCTTTATTTTGAGTAAATTTTCTTTATTTTGCCGTTATACGTGGAAATAACGTCAAGACCGCACGCGTCAACCGCAAATTTTGTATGTAGCATTTTGCTGACATGCAATCCCAAGAAGACTATATGCTTTTTCTGAGGTTCAACATGATGGATAGGGTTTTATAATCAACCGCGCATGTAAAACATGCTTGGAAAGGGCACCGCCGAACGCTTTCTTTACCCTTAAAAGTTGAAATAACATCAAAACCGTGAGTTCAAACCGGAAATTTCTTCTGTGGTCCTGTGTAGGGTTCGATTCCCAAGAACGCCATACCATTTCCAGGTCCGTGTAAGCTACACTTATTGTTTTATATTTAATAATGATGTTGGACAACCTTTATTTTGAGTAAATTTTCTTTATTTTGCCGTTATACGTGGAAATAACGTCAAGACCGCACGCGTCAACCGCAAATTTTGTATGTAGCATTTTGCTGACATGCAATCCCAAGAAGACTATATGCTTTTTCTGAGGTTCAACATGATGGATAGGGTTTTATAATCAACCGCGCATGTAAAACATGCTTGGAAAGGGCACCGCCGAACGCTTTCTTTACCCTTAAAAGTTGAAATAACATCAAAACCGTGAGTTCAAACCGGAAATTTCTTCTGTGGTCCTGTGTAGGGTTCGATTCCCAAGAACGCCATACCATTTCCAGGTCCGTGTAAGCTACACTTATTGTTTTATATTTAATAATGATGTTGGACAACCTTTATTTTGAGTAAATTTTCTTTATTTTGCCGTTATACGTGGAAATAACGTCAAGACCGCACGCGTCAACCGCAAATTTTGTATGTAGCATTTTGCTGACATGCAATCCCAAGAAGACTATATGCTTTTTCTGAGGTTCAACATGATGGATAGGGTTTTATAATCAACCGCGCATGTAAAACATGCTTGGAAAGGGCACCGCCGAACGCTTTCTTTACCCTTAAAAGTTGAAATAACATCAAAACCGTGAGTTCAAACCGGAAATTTCTTCTGTGGTCCTGTGTAGGGTTCGATTCCCAAGAACGCCATACCATTTCCAGGTCCGTGTAAGCTACACTTATTGTTTTATATTTAATAATGATGTTGGACAACCTTTATTTTGAGTAAATTTTCTTTATTTTGCCGTTATACGTGGAAATAACGTCAAGACCGCACGCGTCAACCGCAAATTTTGTATGTAGCATTTTGCTGACATGCAATCCCAAGAAGACTATATGCTTTTTCTGAGGTTCAACATGATGGATAGGGTTTTATAATCAACCGCGCATGTAAAACATGCTTGGAAAGGGCACCGCCGAACGCTTTCTTTACCCTTAAAAGTTGAAATAACATCAAAACCGTGAGTTCAAACCGGAAATTTCTTCTGTGGTCCTGTGTAGGGTTCGATTCCCAAGAACGCCATACCATTTCCAGGTCCGTGTAAGCTACACTTATTGTTTTATATTTAATAATGATGTTGGACAACCTTTATTTTGAGTAAATTTTCTTTATTTTGCCGTTATACGTGGAAATAACGTCAAGACCGCACGCGTCAACCGCAAATTTTGTATGTAGCATTTTGCTGACATGCAATCCCAAGAAGACTATATGCTTTTTCTGAGGTTCAACATGATGGATAGGGTTTTATAATCAACCGCGCATGTAAAACATGCTTGGAAAGGGCACCGCCGAACGCTTTCTTTACCCTTAAAAGTTGAAATAACATCAAAACCGTGAGTTCAAACCGGAAATTTCTTCTGTGGTCCTGTGTAGGGTTCGATTCCCAAGAACGCCATACCATTTCCAGGTCCGTGTAAGCTACACTTATTGTTTTATATTTAATAATGATGTTGGACAACCTTTATTTTGAGTAAATTTTCTTTATTTTGCCGTTATACGTGGAAATAACGTCAAGACCGCACGCGTCAACCGCAAATTTTGTATGTAGCATTTTGCTGACATGCAATCCCAAGAAGACTATATGCTTTTTCTGAGGTTCAACATGATGGATAGGGTTTTATAATCAACCGCGCATGTAAAACATGCTTGGAAAGGGCACCGCCGAACGCTTTCTTTACCCTTAAAAGTTGAAATAACATCAAAACCGTGAGTTCAAACCGGAAATTTCTTCTGTGGTCCTGTGTAGGGTTCGATTCCCAAGAACGCCATACCATTTCCAGGTCCGTGTAAGCTACACTTATTGTTTTATATTTAATAATGATGTTGGACGACCTTTATTTTGAGTAAATTTTCTTTATTTTGCCGTTATACGTGGAAATAACGTCAAGACCGCACGCGTCAACCGCAAATTTTGTATGTAGCATTTTGCTGACATGCAATCCCAAGAAGACTATATGCTTTTTCTGAGGTTCAACATGATGGATAGGGTTTTATAATCAACCGCGCATGTAAAACATGCTTGGAAAGGGCACCGCCGAACGCTTTCTTTACCCTTAAAAGTTGAAATAACATCAAAACCGTGAGTTCAAACCGGAAATTTCTTCTGTGGTCCTGTGTAGGGTTCGATTCCCAAGAACGCCATACCATTTCCAGGTCCGTGTAAGCTACACTTATTGTTTTATATTTAATAATGATGTTGGACAACCTTTATTTTGAGTAAATTTTCTTTATTTTGCCGTTATACGTGGAAATAACGTCAAGACCGCACGCGTCAACCGCAAATTTTGTATGTAGCATTTTGCTGACATGCAATCCCAAGAAGACTATATGCTTTTTCTGAGGTTCAACATGATGGATAGGGTTTTATAATCAACCGCGCATGTAAAACATGCTTGGAAAGGGCACCGCCGAACGCTTTCTTTACCCTTAAAAGTTGAAATAACATCAAAACCGTGAGTTCAAACCGGAAATTTCTTCTGTGGTCCTGTGTAGGGTTCGATTCCCAAGAACGCCATACCATTTCCAGGTCCGTGTAAGCTACACTTATTGTTTTATATTTAATAATGATGTTGGACAACCTTTATTTTGAGTAAATTTTCTTTATTTTGCCGTTATACGTGGAAATAACGTCAAGACCGCACGCGTCAACCGCAAATTTTGTATGTAGCATTTTGCTGACATGCAATCCCAAGAAGACTATATGCTTTTTCTGAGGTTCAACATGATGGATAGGGTTTTATAATCAACCGCGCATGTAAAACATGCTTGGAAAGGGCACCGCCGAACGCTTTCTTTACCCTTAAAAGTTGAAATAACATCAAAACCGTGAGTTCAAACCGGAAATTTCTTCTGTGGTCCTGTGTAGGGTTCGATTCCCAAGAACGCCATACTATTTTCAGGTCCGTGTAAGCTACACTTATTGTTTTATATTTAATAATGATGTTGGACAACCTTTATTTTGAGTAAATTTTCTTTATTTTGCCGTTATACGTGGAAATAACGTCAAGACCGCACGCGTCAACCGCAAATTTTGTATGTAGCATTTTGCTGACATGCAATCCCAAGAAGACTATATGCTTTTTCTGAGGTTCAACATGATGGATAGGGTTTTATAATCAACCGCGCATGTAAAACATGCTTGGAAAGGGCACCGCCGAACGCTTTCTTTACCCTTAAAAGTTGAAATAACATCAAAACCGTGAGTTCAAACCGGAAATTTCTTCTGTGGTCCTGTGTAGGGTTCGATTCCCAAGAACGCCATACCATTTCCAGGTCCGTGTAAGCTACACTTATTGTTTTATATTTAATAATGATGTTGGACAACCTTTATTTTGAGTAAATTTTCTTTATTTTGCCGTTATACGTGGAAATAACGTCAAGACCGCACGCGTCAACCGCAAATTTTGTATGTAGCATTTTGCTGACATGCAATCCCAAGAAGACTATATGCTTTTTCTGAGGTTCAACATGATGGATAGGGTTTTATAATCAACCGCGCATGTAAAACATGCTTGGAAAGGGCACCGCCGAACGCTTTCTTTACCCTTAAAAGTTGAAATAACATCAAAACCGTGAGTTCAAACCGGAAATTTCTTCTGTGGTCCTGTGTAGGGTTCGATTCCCAAGAACGCCATACTATTTTCAGGTCCGTGTAAGCTACACTTATTGTTTTATATTTAATAATGATGTTGGACAACCTTTATTTTGAGTAAATTTTCTTTATTTTGCCGTTATACGTGGAAATAACGTCAAGACCGCACGCGTCAACCGCAAATTTTGTATGTAGCATTTTGCTGACATGCAATCCCAAGAAGACTATATGCTTTTTCTGAGGTTCAACATGATGGATAGGGTTTTATAATCAACCGCGCATGTAAAACATGCTTGGAAAGGGCACCGCCGAACGCTTTCTTTACCCTTAAAAGTTGAAATAACATCAAAACCGTGAGTTCAAACCGGAAATTTCTTCTGTGGTCCTGTGTAGGGTTCGATTCCCAAGAACGCCATACCATTTCCAGGTCCGTGTAAGCTACACTTATTGTTTTATATTTAATAATGATGTTGGACAACCTTTATTTTGAGTAAATTTTCTTTATTTTGCCGTTATACGTGGAAATAACGTCAAGACCGCACGCGTCAACCGCAAATTTTGTATGTAGCATTTTGCTGACATGCAATCCCAAGAAGACTATATGCTTTTTCTGAGGTTCAACATGATGGATAGGGTTTTATAATCAACCGCGCATGTAAAACATGCTTGGAAAGGGCACCGCCGAACGCTTTCTTTACCCTTAAAAGTTGAAATAACATCAAAACCGTGAGTTCAAACCGGAAATTTCTTCTGTGGTCCTGTGCAGGGTTCGATTCCCAAGAACGCCATACTCTTTCCAGGTCCGTGTAAGCTACACTTATTGTTTTATATTTAATAATGATGTTGGACAACCTTTATTTTGAGTAAATTTTCTTTATTTTGCCGTTATACGTGGAAATAACGTCAAGACCGCACGCGTCAACCGCAAATTTTGTATGTAGCATTTTGCTGACATGCAATCCCAAGAAGACTATATGCTTTTTCTGAGGTTCAACATGATGGATAGGGTTTTATAATCAACCGCGCATGTAAAACATGCTTGGAAAGGGCACCGCCGAACGCTTTCTTTACCCTTAAAAGTTGAAATAACATCAAAACCGTGAGTTCAAACCGGAAATTTCTTCTGTGGTCCTGTGTAGGGTTCGATTCCCAAGAACGCCATACCATTTCCAGGTCCGTGTAAGCTACACTTATTGTTTTATATTTAATAATGATGTTGGACGACCTTTATTTTGAGTAAATTTTCTTTATTTTGCCGTTATACGTGGAAATAACGTCAAGACCGCACGCGTCAACCGCAAATTTTGTATGTAGCATTTTGCTGACATGCAATCCCAAGAAGACTATATGCTTTTTCTGAGGTTCAACATGATGGATAGGGTTTTATAATCAACCGCGCATGTAAAACATGCTTGGAAAGGGCACCGCCGAACGCTTTCTTTACCCTTAAAAGTTGAAATAACATCAAAACCGTGAGTTCAAACCGGAAATTTCTTCTGTGGTCCTGTGTAGGGTTCGATTCCCAAGAACGCCATACCATTTCCAGGTCCGTGTAAGCTACACTTATTGTTTTATATTTAATAATGATGTTGGACAACCTTTATTTTGAGTAAATTTTCTTTATTTTGCCGTTATACGTGGAAATAACGTCAAGACCGCACGCGTCAACCGCAAATTTTGTATGTAGCATTTTGCTGACATGCAATCCCAAGAAGACTATATGCTTTTTCTGAGGTTCAACATGATGGATAGGGTTTTATAATCAACCGCGCATGTAAAACATGCTTGGAAAGGGCACCGCCGAACGCTTTCTTTACCCTTAAAAGTTGAAATAACATCAAAACCGTGAGTTCAAACCGGAAATTTCTTCTGTGGTCCTGTGTAGGGTTCGATTCCCAAGAACGCCATACCATTTCCAGGTCCGTGTAAGCTACACTTATTGTTTTATATTTAATAATGATGTTGGACAACCTTTATTTTGAGTAAATTTTCTTTATTTTGCCGTTATACGTGGAAATAACGTCAAGACCGCACGCGTCAACCGCAAATTTTGTATGTAGCATTTTGCTGACATGCAATCCCAAGAAGACTATATGCTTTTTCTGAGGTTCAACATGATGGATAGGGTTTTATAATCAACCGCGCATGTAAAACATGCTTGGAAAGGGCACCGCCGAACGCTTTCTTTACCCTTAAAAGTTGAAATAACATCAAAACCGTGAGTTCAAACCGGAAATTTCTTCTGTGGTCCTGTGTAGGGTTCGATTCCCAAGAACGCCATACCATTTCCAGGTCCGTGTAAGCTACACTTATTGTTTTATATTTAATAATGATGTTGGACAACCTTTATTTTGAGTAAATTTTCTTTATTTTGCCGTTATACGTGGAAATAACGTCAAGACCGCACGCGTCAACCGCAAATTTTGTATGTAGCATTTTGCTGACATGCAATCCCAAGAAGACTATATGCTTTTTCTGAGGTTCAACATGATGGATAGGGTTTTATAATCAACCGCGCATGTAAAACATGCTTGGAAAGGGCACCGCCGAACGCTTTCTTTACCCTTAAAAGTTGAAATAACATCAAAACCGTGAGTTCAAACCGGAAATTTCTTCTGTGGTCCTGTGTAGGGTTCGATTCCCAAGAACGCCATACTATTTTCAGGTCCGTGTAAGCTACACTTATTGTTTTATATTTAATAATGATGTTGGACAACCTTTATTTTGAGTAAATTTTCTTTATTTTGCCGTTATACGTGGAAATAACGTCAAGACCGCACGCGTCAACCGCAAATTTTGTATGTAGCATTTTGCTGACATGCAATCCCAAGAAGACTATATGCTTTTTCTGAGGTTCAACATGATGGATAGGGTTTTATAATCAACCGCGCATGTAAAACATGCTTGGAAAGGGCACCGCCGAACGCTTTCTTTACCCTTAAAAGTTGAAATAACATCAAAACCGTGAGTTCAAACCGGAAATTTCTTCTGTGGTCCTGTGTAGGGTTCGATTCCCAAGAACGCCATACCATTTCCAGGTCCGTGTAAGCTACACTTATTGTTTTATATTTAATAATGATGTTGGACAACCTTTATTTTGAGTAAATTTTCTTTATTTTGCCGTTATACGTGGAAATAACGTCAAGACCGCACGCGTCAACCGCAAATTTTGTATGTAGCATTTTGCTGACATGCAATCCCAAGAAGACTATATGCTTTTTCTGAGGTTCAACATGATGGATAGGGTTTTATAATCAACCGCGCATGTAAAACATGCTTGGAAAGGGCACCGCCGAACGCTTTCTTTACCCTTAAAAGTTGAAATAACATCAAAACCGTGAGTTCAAACCGGAAATTTCTTCTGTGGTCCTGTGTAGGGTTCGATTCCCAAGAACGCCATACCATTTCCAGGTCCGTGTAAGCTACACTTATTGTTTTATATTTAATAATGATGTTGGACGACCTTTATTTTGAGTAAATTTTCTTTATTTTGCCGTTATACGTGGAAATAACGTCAAGACCGCACGCGTCAACCGCAAATTTTGTATGTAGCATTTTGCTGACATGCAATCCCAAGAAGACTATATGCTTTTTCTGAGGTTCAACATGATGGATAGGGTTTTATAATCAACCGCGCATGTAAAACATGCTTGGAAAGGGCACCGCCGAACGCTTTCTTTACCCTTAAAAGTTGAAATAACATCAAAACCGTGAGTTCAAACCGGAAATTTCTTCTGTGGTCCTGTGTAGGGTTCGATTCCCAAGAACGCCATACCATTTCCAGGTCCGTGTAAGCTACACTTATTGTTTTATATTTAATAATGATGTTGGACAACCTTTATTTTGAGTAAATTTTCTTTATTTTGCCGTTATACGTGGAAATAACGTCAAGACCGCACGCGTCAACCGCAAATTTTGTATGTAGCATTTTGCTGACATGCAATCCCAAGAAGACTATATGCTTTTTCTGAGGTTCAACATGATGGATAGGGTTTTATAATCAACCGCGCATGTAAAACATGCTTGGAAAGGGCACCGCCGAACGCTTTCTTTACCCTTAAAAGTTGAAATAACATCAAAACCGTGAGTTCAAACCGGAAATTTCTTCTGTGGTCCTGTGTAGGGTTCGATTCCCAAGAACGCCATACTATTTTCAGGTCCGTGTAAGCTACACTTATTGTTTTATATTTAATAATGATGTTGGACAACCTTTATTTTGAGTAAATTTTCTTTATTTTGCCGTTATACGTGGAAATAACGTCAAGACCGCACGCGTCAACCGCAAATTTTGTATGTAGCATTTTGCTGACATGCAATCCCAAGAAGACTATATGCTTTTTCTGAGGTTCAACATGATGGATAGGGTTTTATAATCAACCGCGCATGTAAAACATGCTTGGAAAGGGCACCGCCGAACGCTTTCTTTACCCTTAAAAGTTGAAATAACATCAAAACCGTGAGTTCAAACCGGAAATTTCTTCTGTGGTCCTGTGTAGGGTTCGATTCCCAAGAACGCCATACCATTTCCAGGTCCGTGTAAGCTACACTTATTGTTTTATATTTAATAATGATGTTGGACAACCTTTATTTTGAGTAAATTTTCTTTATTTTGCCGTTATACGTGGAAATAACGTCAAGACCGCACGCGTCAACCGCAAATTTTGTATGTAGCATTTTGCTGACATGCAATCCCAAGAAGACTATATGCTTTTTCTGAGGTTCAACATGATGGATAGGGTTTTATAATCAACCGCGCATGTAAAACATGCTTGGAAAGGGCACCGCCGAACGCTTTCTTTACCCTTAAAAGTTGAAATAACATCAAAACCGTGAGTTCAAACCGGAAATTTCTTCTGTGGTCCTGTGTAGGGTTCGATTCCCAAGAACGCCATACCATTTCCAGGTCCGTGTAAGCTACACTTATTGTTTTATATTTAATAATGATGTTGGACGACCTTTATTTTGAGTAAATTTTCTTTATTTTGCCGTTATACGTGGAAATAACGTCAAGACCGCACGCGTCAACCGCAAATTTTGTATGTAGCATTTTGCTGACATGCAATCCCAAGAAGACTATATGCTTTTTCTGAGGTTCAACATGATGGATAGGGTTTTATAATCAACCGCGCATGTAAAACATGCTTGGAAAGGGCACCGCCGAACGCTTTCTTTACCCTTAAAAGTTGAAATAACATCAAAACCGTGAGTTCAAACCGGAAATTTCTTCTGTGGTCCTGTGTAGGGTTCGATTCCCAAGAACGCCATACCATTTCCAGGTCCGTGTAAGCTACACTTATTGTTTTATATTTAATAATGATGTTGGACAACCTTTATTTTGAGTAAATTTTCTTTATTTTGCCGTTATACGTGGAAATAACGTCAAGACCGCACGCGTCAACCGCAAATTTTGTATGTAGCATTTTGCTGACATGCAATCCCAAGAAGACTATATGCTTTTTCTGAGGTTCAACATGATGGATAGGGTTTTATAATCAACCGCGCATGTAAAACATGCTTGGAAAGGGCACCGCCGAACGCTTTCTTTACCCTTAAAAGTTGAAATAACATCAAAACCGTGAGTTCAAACCGGAAATTTCTTCTGTGGTCCTGTGTAGGGTTCGATTCCCAAGAACGCCATACCATTTCCAGGTCCGTGTAAGCTACACTTATTGTTTTATATTTAATAATGATGTTGGACGACCTTTATTTTGAGTAAATTTTCTTTATTTTGCCGTTATACGTGGAAATAACGTCAAGACCGCACGCGTCAACCGCAAATTTTGTATGTAGCATTTTGCTGACATGCAATCCCAAGAAGACTATATGCTTTTTCTGAGGTTCAACATGATGGATAGGGTTTTATAATCAACCGCGCATGTAAAACATGCTTGGAAAGGGCACCGCCGAACGCTTTCTTTACCCTTAAAAGTTGAAATAACATCAAAACCGTGAGTTCAAACCGGAAATTTCTTCTGTGGTCCTGTGTAGGGTTCGATTCCCAAGAACGCCATACCATTTCCAGGTCCGTGTAAGCTACACTTATTGTTTTATATTTAATAATGATGTTGGACAACCTTTATTTTGAGTAAATTTTCTTTATTTTGCCGTTATACGTGGAAATAACGTCAAGACCGCACGCGTCAACCGCAAATTTTGTATGTAGCATTTTGCTGACATGCAATCCCAAGAAGACTATATGCTTTTTCTGAGGTTCAACATGATGGATAGGGTTTTATAATCAACCGCGCATGTAAAACATGCTTGGAAAGGGCACCGCCGAACGCTTTCTTTACCCTTAAAAGTTGAAATAACATCAAAACCGTGAGTTCAAACCGGAAATTTCTTCTGTGGTCCTGTGTAGGGTTCGATTCCCAAGAACGCCATACTATTTTCAGGTCCGTGTAAGCTACACTTATTGTTTTATATTTAATAATGATGTTGGACAACCTTTATTTTGAGTAAATTTTCTTTATTTTGCCGTTATACGTGGAAATAACGTCAAGACCGCACGCGTCAACCGCAAATTTTGTATGTAGCATTTTGCTGACATGCAATCCCAAGAAGACTATATGCTTTTTCTGAGGTTCAACATGATGGATAGGGTTTTATAATCAACCGCGCATGTAAAACATGCTTGGAAAGGGCACCGCCGAACGCTTTCTTTACCCTTAAAAGTTGAAATAACATCAAAACCGTGAGTTCAAACCGGAAATTTCTTCTGTGGTCCTGTGTAGGGTTCGATTCCCAAGAACGCCATACCATTTCCAGGTCCGTGTAAGCTACACTTATTGTTTTATATTTAATAATGATGTTGGACAACCTTTATTTTGAGTAAATTTTCTTTATTTTGCCGTTATACGTGGAAATAACGTCAAGACCGCACGCGTCAACCGCAAATTTTGTATGTAGCATTTTGCTGACATGCAATCCCAAGAAGACTATATGCTTTTTCTGAGGTTCAACATGATGGATAGGGTTTTATAATCAACCGCGCATGTAAAACATGCTTGGAAAGGGCACCGCCGAACGCTTTCTTTACCCTTAAAAGTTGAAATAACATCAAAACCGTGAGTTCAAACCGGAAATTTCTTCTGTGGTCCTGTGTAGGGTTCGATTCCCAAGAACGCCATACCATTTCCAGGTCCGTGTAAGCTACACTTATTGTTTTATATTTAATAATGATGTTGGACGACCTTTATTTTGAGTAAATTTTCTTTATTTTGCCGTTATACGTGGAAATAACGTCAAGACCGCACGCGTCAACCGCAAATTTTGTATGTAGCATTTTGCTGACATGCAATCCCAAGAAGACTATATGCTTTTTCTGAGGTTCAACATGATGGATAGGGTTTTATAATCAACCGCGCATGTAAAACATGCTTGGAAAGGGCACCGCCGAACGCTTTCTTTACCCTTAAAAGTTGAAATAACATCAAAACCGTGAGTTCAAACCGGAAATTTCTTCTGTGGTCCTGTGTAGGGTTCGATTCCCAAGAACGCCATACCATTTCCAGGTCCGTGTAAGCTACACTTATTGTTTTATATTTAATAATGATGTTGGACAACCTTTATTTTGAGTAAATTTTCTTTATTTTGCCGTTATACGTGGAAATAACGTCAAGACCGCACGCGTCAACCGCAAATTTTGTATGTAGCATTTTGCTGACATGCAATCCCAAGAAGACTATATGCTTTTTCTGAGGTTCAACATGATGGATAGGGTTTTATAATCAACCGCGCATGTAAAACATGCTTGGAAAGGGCACCGCCGAACGCTTTCTTTACCCTTAAAAGTTGAAATAACATCAAAACCGTGATTTCAAACCGATAATTTCTTCTGTGGTCCTGTGCAGGGTTCGATTCCCAAGAACGCCATACTATTTTCAGGTCCGTGTAAGCTACACTTATTGTTTTATATTTAATAATGATGTTGGACAACCTTTATTTTGAGTAAATTTTCTTTATTTTGCCGTTATACGTGGAAATAACGTCAAGACCGCACGCGTCAACCGCAAATTTTGTATGTAGCATTTTGCTGACATGCAATCCCAAGAAGACTATATGCTTTTTCTGAGGTTCAACATGATGGATAGGGTTTTATAATCAACCGCGCATGTAAAACATGCTTGGAAAGGGCACCGCCGAACGCTTTCTTTACCCTTAAAAGTTGAAATAACATCAAAACCGTGAGTTCAAACCGGAAATTTCTTCTGTGGTCCTGTGTAGGGTTCGATTCCCAAGAACGCCATACCATTTCCAGGTCCGTGTAAGCTACACTTATTGTTTTATATTTAATAATGATGTTGGACAACCTTTATTTTGAGTAAATTTTCTTTATTTTGCCGTTATACGTGGAAATAACGTCAAGACCGCACGCGTCAACCGCAAATTTTGTATGTAGCATTTTGCTGACATGCAATCCCAAGAAGACTATATGCTTTTTCTGAGGTTCAACATGATGGATAGGGTTTTATAATCAACCGCGCATGTAAAACATGCTTGGAAAGGGCACCGCCGAACGCTTTCTTTACCCTTAAAAGTTGAAATAACATCAAAACCGTGAGTTCAAACCGGAAATTTCTTCTGTGGTCCTGTGTAGGGTTCGATTCCCAAGAACGCCATACCATTTCCAGGTCCGTGTAAGCTACACTTATTGTTTTATATTTAATAATGATGTTGGACAACCTTTATTTTGAGTAAATTTTCTTTATTTTGCCGTTATACGTGGAAATAACGTCAAGACCGCACGCGTCAACCGCAAATTTTGTATGTAGCATTTTGCTGACATGCAATCCCAAGAAGACTATATGCTTTTTCTGAGGTTCAACATGATGGATAGGGTTTTATAATCAACCGCGCATGTAAAACATGCTTGGAAAGGGCACCGCCGAACGCTTTCTTTACCCTTAAAAGTTGAAATAACATCAAAACCGTGAGTTCAAACCGGAAATTTCTTCTGTGGTCCTGTGTAGGGTTCGATTCCCAAGAACGCCATACCATTTCCAGGTCCGTGTAAGCTACACTTATTGTTTTATATTTAATAATGATGTTGGACAACCTTTATTTTGAGTAAATTTTCTTTATTTTGCCGTTATACGTGGAAATAACGTCAAGACCGCACGCGTCAACCGCAAATTTTGTATGTAGCATTTTGCTGACATGCAATCCCAAGAAGACTATATGCTTTTTCTGAGGTTCAACATGATGGATAGGGTTTTATAATCAACCGCGCATGTAAAACATGCTTGGAAAGGGCACCGCCGAACGCTTTCTTTACCCTTAAAAGTTGAAATAACATCAAAACCGTGAGTTCAAACCGGAAATTTCTTCTGTGGTCCTGTGTAGGGTTCGATTCCCAAGAACGCCATACCATTTCCAGGTCCGTGTAAGCTACACTTATTGTTTTATATTTAATAATGATGTTGGACAACCTTTATTTTGAGTAAATTTTCTTTATTTTGCCGTTATACGTGGAAATAACGTCAAGACCGCACGCGTCAACCGCAAATTTTGTATGTAGCATTTTGCTGACATGCAATCCCAAGAAGACTATATGCTTTTTCTGAGGTTCAACATGATGGATAGGGTTTTATAATCAACCGCGCATGTAAAACATGCTTGGAAAGGGCACCGCCGAACGCTTTCTTTACCCTTAAAAGTTGAAATAACATCAAAACCGTGAGTTCAAACCGGAAATTTCTTCTGTGGTCCTGTGTAGGGTTCGATTCCCAAGAACGCCATACCATTTCCAGGTCCGTGTAAGCTACACTTATTGTTTTATATTTAATAATGATGTTGGACAACCTTTATTTTGAGTAAATTTTCTTTATTTTGCCGTTATACGTGGAAATAACGTCAAGACCGCACGCGTCAACCGCAAATTTTGTATGTAGCATTTTGCTGACATGCAATCCCAAGAAGACTATATGCTTTTTCTGAGGTTCAACATGATGGATAGGGTTTTATAATCAACCGCGCATGTAAAACATGCTTGGAAAGGGCACCGCCGAACGCTTTCTTTACCCTTAAAAGTTGAAATAACATCAAAACCGTGAGTTCAAACCGGAAATTTCTTCTGTGGTCCTGTGTAGGGTTCGATTCCCAAGAACGCCATACCATTTCCAGGTCCGTGTAAGCTACACTTATTGTTTTATATTTAATAATGATGTTGGACAACCTTTATTTTGAGTAAATTTTCTTTATTTTGCCGTTATACGTGGAAATAACGTCAAGACCGCACGCGTCAACCGCAAATTTTGTATGTAGCATTTTGCTGACATGCAATCCCAAGAAGACTATATGCTTTTTCTGAGGTTCAACATGATGGATAGGGTTTTATAATCAACCGCGCATGTAAAACATGCTTGGAAAGGGCACCGCCGAACGCTTTCTTTACCCTTAAAAGTTGAAATAACATCAAAACCGTGAGTTCAAACCGGAAATTTCTTCTGTGGTCCTGTGTAGGGTTCGATTCCCAAGAACGCCATACCATTTCCAGGTCCGTGTAAGCTACACTTATTGTTTTATATTTAATAATGATGTTGGACAACCTTTATTTTGAGTAAATTTTCTTTATTTTGCCGTTATACGTGGAAATAACGTCAAGACCGCACGCGTCAACCGCAAATTTTGTATGTAGCATTTTGCTGACATGCAATCCCAAGAAGACTATATGCTTTTTCTGAGGTTCAACATGATGGATAGGGTTTTATAATCAACCGCGCATGTAAAACATGCTTGGAAAGGGCACCGCCGAACGCTTTCTTTACCCTTAAAAGTTGAAATAACATCAAAACCGTGAGTTCAAACCGGAAATTTCTTCTGTGGTCCTGTGTAGGGTTCGATTCCCAAGAACGCCATACCATTTCCAGGTCCGTGTAAGCTACACTTATTGTTTTATATTTAATAATGATGTTGGACAACCTTTATTTTGAGTAAATTTTCTTTATTTTGCCGTTATACGTGGAAATAACGTCAAGACCGCACGCGTCAACCGCAAATTTTGTATGTAGCATTTTGCTGACATGCAATCCCAAGAAGACTATATGCTTTTTCTGAGGTTCAACATGATGGATAGGGTTTTATAATCAACCGCGCATGTAAAACATGCTTGGAAAGGGCACCGCCGAACGCTTTCTTTACCCTTAAAAGTTGAAATAACATCAAAACCGTGAGTTCAAACCGGAAATTTCTTCTGTGGTCCTGTGTAGGGTTCGATTCCCAAGAACGCCATACCATTTCCAGGTCCGTGTAAGCTACACTTATTGTTTTATATTTAATAATGATGTTGGACAACCTTTATTTTGAGTAAATTTTCTTTATTTTGCCGTTATACGTGGAAATAACGTCAAGACCGCACGCGTCAACCGCAAATTTTGTATGTAGCATTTTGCTGACATGCAATCCCAAGAAGACTATATGCTTTTTCTGAGGTTCAACATGATGGATAGGGTTTTATAATCAACCGCGCATGTAAAACATGCTTGGAAAGGGCACCGCCGAACGCTTTCTTTACCCTTAAAAGTTGAAATAACATCAAAACCGTGAGTTCAAACCGGAAATTTCTTCTGTGGTCCTGTGTAGGGTTCGATTCCCAAGAACGCCATACCATTTCCAGGTCCGTGTAAGCTACACTTATTGTTTTATATTTAATAATGATGTTGGACGACCTTTATTTTGAGTAAATTTTCTTTATTTTGCCGTTATACGTGGAAATAACGTCAAGACCGCACGCGTCAACCGCAAATTTTGTATGTAGCATTTTGCTGACATGCAATCCCAAGAAGACTATATGCTTTTTCTGAGGTTCAACATGATGGATAGGGTTTTATAATCAACCGCGCATGTAAAACATGCTTGGAAAGGGCACCGCCGAACGCTTTCTTTACCCTTAAAAGTTGAAATAACATCAAAACCGTGAGTTCAAACCGGAAATTTCTTCTGTGGTCCTGTGTAGGGTTCGATTCCCAAGAACGCCATACCATTTCCAGGTCCGTGTAAGCTACACTTATTGTTTTATATTTAATAATGATGTTGGACAACCTTTATTTTGAGTAAATTTTCTTTATTTTGCCGTTATACGTGGAAATAACGTCAAGACCGCACGCGTCAACCGCAAATTTTGTATGTAGCATTTTGCTGACATGCAATCCCAAGAAGACTATATGCTTTTTCTGAGGTTCAACATGATGGATAGGGTTTTATAATCAACCGCGCATGTAAAACATGCTTGGAAAGGGCACCGCCGAACGCTTTCTTTACCCTTAAAAGTTGAAATAACATCAAAACCGTGAGTTCAAACCGGAAATTTCTTCTGTGGTCCTGTGTAGGGTTCGATTCCCAAGAACGCCATACCATTTCCAGGTCCGTGTAAGCTACACTTATTGTTTTATATTTAATAATGATGTTGGACAACCTTTATTTTGAGTAAATTTTCTTTATTTTGCCGTTATACGTGGAAATAACGTCAAGACCGCACGCGTCAACCGCAAATTTTGTATGTAGCATTTTGCTGACATGCAATCCCAAGAAGACTATATGCTTTTTCTGAGGTTCAACATGATGGATAGGGTTTTATAATCAACCGCGCATGTAAAACATGCTTGGAAAGGGCACCGCCGAACGCTTTCTTTACCCTTAAAAGTTGAAATAACATCAAAACCGTGAGTTCAAACCGGAAATTTCTTCTGTGGTCCTGTGTAGGGTTCGATTCCCAAGAACGCCATACCATTTCCAGGTCCGTGTAAGCTACACTTATTGTTTTATATTTAATAATGATGTTGGACGACCTTTATTTTGAGTAAATTTTCTTTATTTTGCCGTTATACGTGGAAATAACGTCAAGACCGCACGCGTCAACCGCAAATTTTGTATGTAGCATTTTGCTGACATGCAATCCCAAGAAGACTATATGCTTTTTCTGAGGTTCAACATGATGGATAGGGTTTTATAATCAACCGCGCATGTAAAACATGCTTGGAAAGGGCACCGCCGAACGCTTTCTTTACCCTTAAAAGTTGAAATAACATCAAAACCGTGAGTTCAAACCGGAAATTTCTTCTGTGGTCCTGTGTAGGGTTCGATTCCCAAGAACGCCATACCATTTCCAGGTCCGTGTAAGCTACACTTATTGTTTTATATTTAATAATGATGTTGGACAACCTTTATTTTGAGTAAATTTTCTTTATTTTGCCGTTATACGTGGAAATAACGTCAAGACCGCACGCGTCAACCGCAAATTTTGTATGTAGCATTTTGCTGACATGCAATCCCAAGAAGACTATATGCTTTTTCTGAGGTTCAACATGATGGATAGGGTTTTATAATCAACCGCGCATGTAAAACATGCTTGGAAAGGGCACCGCCGAACGCTTTCTTTACCCTTAAAAGTTGAAATAACATCAAAACCGTGAGTTCAAACCGGAAATTTCTTCTGTGGTCCTGTGTAGGGTTCGATTCCCAAGAACGCCATACCATTTCCAGGTCCGTGTAAGCTACACTTATTGTTTTATATTTAATAATGATGTTGGACAACCTTTATTTTGAGTAAATTTTCTTTATTTTGCCGTTATACGTGGAAATAACGTCAAGACCGCACGCGTCAACCGCAAATTTTGTATGTAGCATTTTGCTGACATGCAATCCCAAGAAGACTATATGCTTTTTCTGAGGTTCAACATGATGGATAGGGTTTTATAATCAACCGCGCATGTAAAACATGCTTGGAAAGGGCACCGCCGAACGCTTTCTTTACCCTTAAAAGTTGAAATAACATCAAAACCGTGAGTTCAAACCGGAAATTTCTTCTGTGGTCCTGTGTAGGGTTCGATTCCCAAGAACGCCATACCATTTCCAGGTCCGTGTAAGCTACACTTATTGTTTTATATTTAATAATGATGTTGGACAACCTTTATTTTGAGTAAATTTTCTTTATTTTGCCGTTATACGTGGAAATAACGTCAAGACCGCACGCGTCAACCGCAAATTTTGTATGTAGCATTTTGCTGACATGCAATCCCAAGAAGACTATATGCTTTTTCTGAGGTTCAACATGATGGATAGGGTTTTATAATCAACCGCGCATGTAAAACATGCTTGGAAAGGGCACCGCCGAACGCTTTCTTTACCCTTAAAAGTTGAAATAACATCAAAACCGTGAGTTCAAACCGGAAATTTCTTCTGTGGTCCTGTGTAGGGTTCGATTCCCAAGAACGCCATACCATTTCCAGGTCCGTGTAAGCTACACTTATTGTTTTATATTTAATAATGATGTTGGACGACCTTTATTTTGAGTAAATTTTCTTTATTTTGCCGTTATACGTGGAAATAACGTCAAGACCGCACGCGTCAACCGCAAATTTTGTATGTAGCATTTTGCTGACATGCAATCCCAAGAAGACTATATGCTTTTTCTGAGGTTCAACATGATGGATAGGGTTTTATAATCAACCGCGCATGTAAAACATGCTTGGAAAGGGCACCGCCGAACGCTTTCTTTACCCTTAAAAGTTGAAATAACATCAAAACCGTGAGTTCAAACCGGAAATTTCTTCTGTGGTCCTGTGTAGGGTTCGATTCCCAAGAACGCCATACCATTTCCAGGTCCGTGTAAGCTACACTTATTGTTTTATATTTAATAATGATGTTGGACAACCTTTATTTTGAGTAAATTTTCTTTATTTTGCCGTTATACGTGGAAATAACGTCAAGACCGCACGCGTCAACCGCAAATTTTGTATGTAGCATTTTGCTGACATGCAATCCCAAGAAGACTATATGCTTTTTCTGAGGTTCAACATGATGGATAGGGTTTTATAATCAACCGCGCATGTAAAACATGCTTGGAAAGGGCACCGCCGAACGCTTTCTTTACCCTTAAAAGTTGAAATAACATCAAAACCGTGAGTTCAAACCGGAAATTTCTTCTGTGGTCCTGTGTAGGGTTCGATTCCCAAGAACGCCATACCATTTCCAGGTCCGTGTAAGCTACACTTATTGTTTTATATTTAATAATGATGTTGGACAACCTTTATTTTGAGTAAATTTTCTTTATTTTGCCGTTATACGTGGAAATAACGTCAAGACCGCACGCGTCAACCGCAAATTTTGTATGTAGCATTTTGCTGACATGCAATCCCAAGAAGACTATATGCTTTTTCTGAGGTTCAACATGATGGATAGGGTTTTATAATCAACCGCGCATGTAAAACATGCTTGGAAAGGGCACCGCCGAACGCTTTCTTTACCCTTAAAAGTTGAAATAACATCAAAACCGTGAGTTCAAACCGGAAATTTCTTCTGTGGTCCTGTGTAGGGTTCGATTCCCAAGAACGCCATACCATTTCCAGGTCCGTGTAAGCTACACTTATTGTTTTATATTTAATAATGATGTTGGACAACCTTTATTTTGAGTAAATTTTCTTTATTTTGCCGTTATACGTGGAAATAACGTCAAGACCGCACGCGTCAACCGCAAATTTTGTATGTAGCATTTTGCTGACATGCAATCCCAAGAAGACTATATGCTTTTTCTGAGGTTCAACATGATGGATAGGGTTTTATAATCAACCGCGCATGTAAAACATGCTTGGAAAGGGCACCGCCGAACGCTTTCTTTACCCTTAAAAGTTGAAATAACATCAAAACCGTGAGTTCAAACCGGAAATTTCTTCTGTGGTCCTGTGTAGGGTTCGATTCCCAAGAACGCCATACCATTTCCAGGTCCGTGTAAGCTACACTTATTGTTTTATATTTAATAATGATGTTGGACAACCTTTATTTTGAGTAAATTTTCTTTATTTTGCCGTTATACGTGGAAATAACGTCAAGACCGCACGCGTCAACCGCAAATTTTGTATGTAGCATTTTGCTGACATGCAATCCCAAGAAGACTATATGCTTTTTCTGAGGTTCAACATGATGGATAGGGTTTTATAATCAACCGCGCATGTAAAACATGCTTGGAAAGGGCACCGCCGAACGCTTTCTTTACCCTTAAAAGTTGAAATAACATCAAAACCGTGAGTTCAAACCGGAAATTTCTTCTGTGGTCCTGTGTAGGGTTCGATTCCCAAGAACGCCATACCATTTCCAGGTCCGTGTAAGCTACACTTATTGTTTTATATTTAATAATGATGTTGGACGACCTTTATTTTGAGTAAATTTTCTTTATTTTGCCGTTATACGTGGAAATAACGTCAAGACCGCACGCGTCAACCGCAAATTTTGTATGTAGCATTTTGCTGACATGCAATCCCAAGAAGACTATATGCTTTTTCTGAGGTTCAACATGATGGATAGGGTTTTATAATCAACCGCGCATGTAAAACATGCTTGGAAAGGGCACCGCCGAACGCTTTCTTTACCCTTAAAAGTTGAAATAACATCAAAACCGTGAGTTCAAACCGGAAATTTCTTCTGTGGTCCTGTGTAGGGTTCGATTCCCAAGAACGCCATACCATTTCCAGGTCCGTGTAAGCTACACTTATTGTTTTATATTTAATAATGATGTTGGACGACCTTTATTTTGAGTAAATTTTCTTTATTTTGCCGTTATACGTGGAAATAACGTCAAGACCGCACGCGTCAACCGCAAATTTTGTATGTAGCATTTTGCTGACATGCAATCCCAAGAAGACTATATGCTTTTTCTGAGGTTCAACATGATGGATAGGGTTTTATAATCAACCGCGCATGTAAAACATGCTTGGAAAGGGCACCGCCGAACGCTTTCTTTACCCTTAAAAGTTGAAATAACATCAAAACCGTGAGTTCAAACCGGAAATTTCTTCTGTGGTCCTGTGTAGGGTTCGATTCCCAAGAACGCCATACCATTTCCAGGTCCGTGTAAGCTACACTTATTGTTTTATATTTAATAATGATGTTGGACGACCTTTATTTTGAGTAAATTTTCTTTATTTTGCCGTTATACGTGGAAATAACGTCAAGACCGCACGCGTCAACCGCAAATTTTGTATGTAGCATTTTGCTGACATGCAATCCCAAGAAGACTATATGCTTTTTCTGAGGTTCAACATGATGGATAGGGTTTTATAATCAACCGCGCATGTAAAACATGCTTGGAAAGGGCACCGCCGAACGCTTTCTTTACCCTTAAAAGTTGAAATAACATCAAAACCGTGAGTTCAAACCGGAAATTTCTTCTGTGGTCCTGTGTAGGGTTCGATTCCCAAGAACGCCATACCATTTCCAGGTCCGTGTAAGCTACACTTATTGTTTTATATTTAATAATGATGTTGGACAACCTTTATTTTGAGTAAATTTTCTTTATTTTGCCGTTATACGTGGAAATAACGTCAAGACCGCACGCGTCAACCGCAAATTTTGTATGTAGCATTTTGCTGACATGCAATCCCAAGAAGACTATATGCTTTTTCTGAGGTTCAACATGATGGATAGGGTTTTATAATCAACCGCGCATGTAAAACATGCTTGGAAAGGGCACCGCCGAACGCTTTCTTTACCCTTAAAAGTTGAAATAACATCAAAACCGTGAGTTCAAACCGGAAATTTCTTCTGTGGTCCTGTGTAGGGTTCGATTCCCAAGAACGCCATACCATTTCCAGGTCCGTGTAAGCTACACTTATTGTTTTATATTTAATAATGATGTTGGACAACCTTTATTTTGAGTAAATTTTCTTTATTTTGCCGTTATACGTGGAAATAACGTCAAGACCGCACGCGTCAACCGCAAATTTTGTATGTAGCATTTTGCTGACATGCAATCCCAAGAAGACTATATGCTTTTTCTGAGGTTCAACATGATGGATAGGGTTTTATAATCAACCGCGCATGTAAAACATGCTTGGAAAGGGCACCGCCGAACGCTTTCTTTACCCTTAAAAGTTGAAATAACATCAAAACCGTGAGTTCAAACCGGAAATTTCTTCTGTGGTCCTGTGTAGGGTTCGATTCCCAAGAACGCCATACCATTTCCAGGTCCGTGTAAGCTACACTTATTGTTTTATATTTAATAATGATGTTGGACAACCTTTATTTTGAGTAAATTTTCTTTATTTTGCCGTTATACGTGGAAATAACGTCAAGACCGCACGCGTCAACCGCAAATTTTGTATGTAGCATTTTGCTGACATGCAATCCCAAGAAGACTATATGCTTTTTCTGAGGTTCAACATGATGGATAGGGTTTTATAATCAACCGCGCATGTAAAACATGCTTGGAAAGGGCACCGCCGAACGCTTTCTTTACCCTTAAAAGTTGAAATAACATCAAAACCGTGAGTTCAAACCGGAAATTTCTTCTGTGGTCCTGTGTAGGGTTCGATTCCCAAGAACGCCATACCATTTCCAGGTCCGTGTAAGCTACACTTATTGTTTTATATTTAATAATGATGTTGGACAACCTTTATTTTGAGTAAATTTTCTTTATTTTGCCGTTATACGTGGAAATAACGTCAAGACCGCACGCGTCAACCGCAAATTTTGTATGTAGCATTTTGCTGACATGCAATCCCAAGAAGACTATATGCTTTTTCTGAGGTTCAACATGATGGATAGGGTTTTATAATCAACCGCGCATGTAAAACATGCTTGGAAAGGGCACCGCCGAACGCTTTCTTTACCCTTAAAAGTTGAAATAACATCAAAACCGTGAGTTCAAACCGGAAATTTCTTCTGTGGTCCTGTGTAGGGTTCGATTCCCAAGAACGCCATACCATTTCCAGGTCCGTGTAAGCTACACTTATTGTTTTATATTTAATAATGATGTTGGACAACCTTTATTTTGAGTAAATTTTCTTTATTTTGCCGTTATACGTGGAAATAACGTCAAGACCGCACGCGTCAACCGCAAATTTTGTATGTAGCATTTTGCTGACATGCAATCCCAAGAAGACTATATGCTTTTTCTGAGGTTCAACATGATGGATAGGGTTTTATAATCAACCGCGCATGTAAAACATGCTTGGAAAGGGCACCGCCGAACGCTTTCTTTACCCTTAAAAGTTGAAATAACATCAAAACCGTGAGTTCAAACCGGAAATTTCTTCTGTGGTCCTGTGTAGGGTTCGATTCCCAAGAACGCCATACCATTTCCAGGTCCGTGTAAGCTACACTTATTGTTTTATATTTAATAATGATGTTGGACAACCTTTATTTTGAGTAAATTTTCTTTATTTTGCCGTTATACGTGGAAATAACGTCAAGACCGCACGCGTCAACCGCAAATTTTGTATGTAGCATTTTGCTGACATGCAATCCCAAGAAGACTATATGCTTTTTCTGAGGTTCAACATGATGGATAGGGTTTTATAATCAACCGCGCATGTAAAACATGCTTGGAAAGGGCACCGCCGAACGCTTTCTTTACCCTTAAAAGTTGAAATAACATCAAAACCGTGAGTTCAAACCGGAAATTTCTTCTGTGGTCCTGTGTAGGGTTCGATTCCCAAGAACGCCATACCATTTCCAGGTCCGTGTAAGCTACACTTATTGTTTTATATTTAATAATGATGTTGGACAACCTTTATTTTGAGTAAATTTTCTTTATTTTGCCGTTATACGTGGAAATAACGTCAAGACCGCACGCGTCAACCGCAAATTTTGTATGTAGCATTTTGCTGACATGCAATCCCAAGAAGACTATATGCTTTTTCTGAGGTTCAACATGATGGATAGGGTTTTATAATCAACCGCGCATGTAAAACATGCTTGGAAAGGGCACCGCCGAACGCTTTCTTTACCCTTAAAAGTTGAAATAACATCAAAACCGTGAGTTCAAACCGGAAATTTCTTCTGTGGTCCTGTGTAGGGTTCGATTCCCAAGAACGCCATACCATTTCCAGGTCCGTGTAAGCTACACTTATTGTTTTATATTTAATAATGATGTTGGACAACCTTTATTTTGAGTAAATTTTCTTTATTTTGCCGTTATACGTGGAAATAACGTCAAGACCGCACGCGTCAACCGCAAATTTTGTATGTAGCATTTTGCTGACATGCAATCCCAAGAAGACTATATGCTTTTTCTGAGGTTCAACATGATGGATAGGGTTTTATAATCAACCGCGCATGTAAAACATGCTTGGAAAGGGCACCGCCGAACGCTTTCTTTACCCTTAAAAGTTGAAATAACATCAAAACCGTGAGTTCAAACCGGAAATTTCTTCTGTGGTCCTGTGTAGGGTTCGATTCCCAAGAACGCCATACCATTTCCAGGTCCGTGTAAGCTACACTTATTGTTTTATATTTAATAATGATGTTGGACAACCTTTATTTTGAGTAAATTTTCTTTATTTTGCCGTTATACGTGGAAATAACGTCAAGACCGCACGCGTCAACCGCAAATTTTGTATGTAGCATTTTGCTGACATGCAATCCCAAGAAGACTATATGCTTTTTCTGAGGTTCAACATGATGGATAGGGTTTTATAATCAACCGCGCATGTAAAACATGCTTGGAAAGGGCACCGCCGAACGCTTTCTTTACCCTTAAAAGTTGAAATAACATCAAAACCGTGAGTTCAAACCGGAAATTTCTTCTGTGGTCCTGTGTAGGGTTCGATTCCCAAGAACGCCATACCATTTCCAGGTCCGTGTAAGCTACACTTATTGTTTTATATTTAATAATGATGTTGGACAACCTTTATTTTGAGTAAATTTTCTTTATTTTGCCGTTATACGTGGAAATAACGTCAAGACCGCACGCGTCAACCGCAAATTTTGTATGTAGCATTTTGCTGACATGCAATCCCAAGAAGACTATATGCTTTTTCTGAGGTTCAACATGATGGATAGGGTTTTATAATCAACCGCGCATGTAAAACATGCTTGGAAAGGGCACCGCCGAACGCTTTCTTTACCCTTAAAAGTTGAAATAACATCAAAACCGTGAGTTCAAACCGGAAATTTCTTCTGTGGTCCTGTGTAGGGTTCGATTCCCAAGAACGCCATACCATTTCCAGGTCCGTGTAAGCTACACTTATTGTTTTATATTTAATAATGATGTTGGACGACCTTTATTTTGAGTAAATTTTCTTTATTTTGCCGTTATACGTGGAAATAACGTCAAGACCGCACGCGTCAACCGCAAATTTTGTATGTAGCATTTTGCTGACATGCAATCCCAAGAAGACTATATGCTTTTTCTGAGGTTCAACATGATGGATAGGGTTTTATAATCAACCGCGCATGTAAAACATGCTTGGAAAGGGCACCGCCGAACGCTTTCTTTACCCTTAAAAGTTGAAATAACATCAAAACCGTGAGTTCAAACCGGAAATTTCTTCTGTGGTCCTGTGTAGGGTTCGATTCCCAAGAACGCCATACCATTTCCAGGTCCGTGTAAGCTACACTTATTGTTTTATATTTAATAATGATGTTGGACAACCTTTATTTTGAGTAAATTTTCTTTATTTTGCCGTTATACGTGGAAATAACGTCAAGACCGCACGCGTCAACCGCAAATTTTGTATGTAGCATTTTGCTGACATGCAATCCCAAGAAGACTATATGCTTTTTCTGAGGTTCAACATGATGGATAGGGTTTTATAATCAACCGCGCATGTAAAACATGCTTGGAAAGGGCACCGCCGAACGCTTTCTTTACCCTTAAAAGTTGAAATAACATCAAAACCGTGAGTTCAAACCGGAAATTTCTTCTGTGGTCCTGTGTAGGGTTCGATTCCCAAGAACGCCATACCATTTCCAGGTCCGTGTAAGCTACACTTATTGTTTTATATTTAATAATGATGTTGGACAACCTTTATTTTGAGTAAATTTTCTTTATTTTGCCGTTATACGTGGAAATAACGTCAAGACCGCACGCGTCAACCGCAAATTTTGTATGTAGCATTTTGCTGACATGCAATCCCAAGAAGACTATATGCTTTTTCTGAGGTTCAACATGATGGATAGGGTTTTATAATCAACCGCGCATGTAAAACATGCTTGGAAAGGGCACCGCCGAACGCTTTCTTTACCCTTAAAAGTTGAAATAACATCAAAACCGTGAGTTCAAACCGGAAATTTCTTCTGTGGTCCTGTGTAGGGTTCGATTCCCAAGAACGCCATACCATTTCCAGGTCCGTGTAAGCTACACTTATTGTTTTATATTTAATAATGATGTTGGACAACCTTTATTTTGAGTAAATTTTCTTTATTTTGCCGTTATACGTGGAAATAACGTCAAGACCGCACGCGTCAACCGCAAATTTTGTATGTAGCATTTTGCTGACATGCAATCCCAAGAAGACTATATGCTTTTTCTGAGGTTCAACATGATGGATAGGGTTTTATAATCAACCGCGCATGTAAAACATGCTTGGAAAGGGCACCGCCGAACGCTTTCTTTACCCTTAAAAGTTGAAATAACATCAAAACCGTGAGTTCAAACCGGAAATTTCTTCTGTGGTCCTGTGTAGGGTTCGATTCCCAAGAACGCCATACCATTTCCAGGTCCGTGTAAGCTACACTTATTGTTTTATATTTAATAATGATGTTGGACAACCTTTATTTTGAGTAAATTTTCTTTATTTTGCCGTTATACGTGGAAATAACGTCAAGACCGCACGCGTCAACCGCAAATTTTGTATGTAGCATTTTGCTGACATGCAATCCCAAGAAGACTATATGCTTTTTCTGAGGTTCAACATGATGGATAGGGTTTTATAATCAACCGCGCATGTAAAACATGCTTGGAAAGGGCACCGCCGAACGCTTTCTTTACCCTTAAAAGTTGAAATAACATCAAAACCGTGAGTTCAAACCGGAAATTTCTTCTGTGGTCCTGTGTAGGGTTCGATTCCCAAGAACGCCATACCATTTCCAGGTCCGTGTAAGCTACACTTATTGTTTTATATTTAATAATGATGTTGGACGACCTTTATTTTGAGTAAATTTTCTTTATTTTGCCGTTATACGTGGAAATAACGTCAAGACCGCACGCGTCAACCGCAAATTTTGTATGTAGCATTTTGCTGACATGCAATCCCAAGAAGACTATATGCTTTTTCTGAGGTTCAACATGATGGATAGGGTTTTATAATCAACCGCGCATGTAAAACATGCTTGGAAAGGGCACCGCCGAACGCTTTCTTTACCCTTAAAAGTTGAAATAACATCAAAACCGTGAGTTCAAACCGGAAATTTCTTCTGTGGTCCTGTGTAGGGTTCGATTCCCAAGAACGCCATACCATTTCCAGGTCCGTGTAAGCTACACTTATTGTTTTATATTTAATAATGATGTTGGACGACCTTTATTTTGAGTAAATTTTCTTTATTTTGCCGTTATACGTGGAAATAACGTCAAGACCGCACGCGTCAACCGCAAATTTTGTATGTAGCATTTTGCTGACATGCAATCCCAAGAAGACTATATGCTTTTTCTGAGGTTCAACATGATGGATAGGGTTTTATAATCAACCGCGCATGTAAAACATGCTTGGAAAGGGCACCGCCGAACGCTTTCTTTACCCTTAAAAGTTGAAATAACATCAAAACCGTGAGTTCAAACCGGAAATTTCTTCTGTGGTCCTGTGTAGGGTTCGATTCCCAAGAACGCCATACCATTTCCAGGTCCGTGTAAGCTACACTTATTGTTTTATATTTAATAATGATGTTGGACAACCTTTATTTTGAGTAAATTTTCTTTATTTTGCCGTTATACGTGGAAATAACGTCAAGACCGCACGCGTCAACCGCAAATTTTGTATGTAGCATTTTGCTGACATGCAATCCCAAGAAGACTATATGCTTTTTCTGAGGTTCAACATGATGGATAGGGTTTTATAATCAACCGCGCATGTAAAACATGCTTGGAAAGGGCACCGCCGAACGCTTTCTTTACCCTTAAAAGTTGAAATAACATCAAAACCGTGAGTTCAAACCGGAAATTTCTTCTGTGGTCCTGTGTAGGGTTCGATTCCCAAGAACGCCATACCATTTCCAGGTCCGTGTAAGCTACACTTATTGTTTTATATTTAATAATGATGTTGGACAACCTTTATTTTGAGTAAATTTTCTTTATTTTGCCGTTATACGTGGAAATAACGTCAAGACCGCACGCGTCAACCGCAAATTTTGTATGTAGCATTTTGCTGACATGCAATCCCAAGAAGACTATATGCTTTTTCTGAGGTTCAACATGATGGATAGGGTTTTATAATCAACCGCGCATGTAAAACATGCTTGGAAAGGGCACCGCCGAACGCTTTCTTTACCCTTAAAAGTTGAAATAACATCAAAACCGTGAGTTCAAACCGGAAATTTCTTCTGTGGTCCTGTGTAGGGTTCGATTCCCAAGAACGCCATACCATTTCCAGGTCCGTGTAAGCTACACTTATTGTTTTATATTTAATAATGATGTTGGACAACCTTTATTTTGAGTAAATTTTCTTTATTTTGCCGTTATACGTGGAAATAACGTCAAGACCGCACGCGTCAACCGCAAATTTTGTATGTAGCATTTTGCTGACATGCAATCCCAAGAAGACTATATGCTTTTTCTGAGGTTCAACATGATGGATAGGGTTTTATAATCAACCGCGCATGTAAAACATGCTTGGAAAGGGCACCGCCGAACGCTTTCTTTACCCTTAAAAGTTGAAATAACATCAAAACCGTGAGTTCAAACCGGAAATTTCTTCTGTGGTCCTGTGTAGGGTTCGATTCCCAAGAACGCCATACCATTTCCAGGTCCGTGTAAGCTACACTTATTGTTTTATATTTAATAATGATGTTGGACAACCTTTATTTTGAGTAAATTTTCTTTATTTTGCCGTTATACGTGGAAATAACGTCAAGACCGCACGCGTCAACCGCAAATTTTGTATGTAGCATTTTGCTGACATGCAATCCCAAGAAGACTATATGCTTTTTCTGAGGTTCAACATGATGGATAGGGTTTTATAATCAACCGCGCATGTAAAACATGCTTGGAAAGGGCACCGCCGAACGCTTTCTTTACCCTTAAAAGTTGAAATAACATCAAAACCGTGAGTTCAAACCGGAAATTTCTTCTGTGGTCCTGTGTAGGGTTCGATTCCCAAGAACGCCATACCATTTCCAGGTCCGTGTAAGCTACACTTATTGTTTTATATTTAATAATGATGTTGGACGACCTTTATTTTGAGTAAATTTTCTTTATTTTGCCGTTATACGTGGAAATAACGTCAAGACCGCACGCGTCAACCGCAAATTTTGTATGTAGCATTTTGCTGACATGCAATCCCAAGAAGACTATATGCTTTTTCTGAGGTTCAACATGATGGATAGGGTTTTATAATCAACCGCGCATGTAAAACATGCTTGGAAAGGGCACCGCCGAACGCTTTCTTTACCCTTAAAAGTTGAAATAACATCAAAACCGTGAGTTCAAACCGGAAATTTCTTCTGTGGTCCTGTGTAGGGTTCGATTCCCAAGAACGCCATACCATTTCCAGGTCCGTGTAAGCTACACTTATTGTTTTATATTTAATAATGATGTTGGACAACCTTTATTTTGAGTAAATTTTCTTTATTTTGCCGTTATACGTGGAAATAACGTCAAGACCGCACGCGTCAACCGCAAATTTTGTATGTAGCATTTTGCTGACATGCAATCCCAAGAAGACTATATGCTTTTTCTGAGGTTCAACATGATGGATAGGGTTTTATAATCAACCGCGCATGTAAAACATGCTTGGAAAGGGCACCGCCGAACGCTTTCTTTACCCTTAAAAGTTGAAATAACATCAAAACCGTGAGTTCAAACCGGAAATTTCTTCTGTGGTCCTGTGTAGGGTTCGATTCCCAAGAACGCCATACCATTTCCAGGTCCGTGTAAGCTACACTTATTGTTTTATATTTAATAATGATGTTGGACAACCTTTATTTTGAGTAAATTTTCTTTATTTTGCCGTTATACGTGGAAATAACGTCAAGACCGCACGCGTCAACCGCAAATTTTGTATGTAGCATTTTGCTGACATGCAATCCCAAGAAGACTATATGCTTTTTCTGAGGTTCAACATGATGGATAGGGTTTTATAATCAACCGCGCATGTAAAACATGCTTGGAAAGGGCACCGCCGAACGCTTTCTTTACCCTTAAAAGTTGAAATAACATCAAAACCGTGAGTTCAAACCGGAAATTTCTTCTGTGGTCCTGTGTAGGGTTCGATTCCCAAGAACGCCATACCATTTCCAGGTCCGTGTAAGCTACACTTATTGTTTTATATTTAATAATGATGTTGGACGACCTTTATTTTGAGTAAATTTTCTTTATTTTGCCGTTATACGTGGAAATAACGTCAAGACCGCACGCGTCAACCGCAAATTTTGTATGTAGCATTTTGCTGACATGCAATCCCAAGAAGACTATATGCTTTTTCTGAGGTTCAACATGATGGATAGGGTTTTATAATCAACCGCGCATGTAAAACATGCTTGGAAAGGGCACCGCCGAACGCTTTCTTTACCCTTAAAAGTTGAAATAACATCAAAACCGTGAGTTCAAACCGGAAATTTCTTCTGTGGTCCTGTGTAGGGTTCGATTCCCAAGAACGCCATACCATTTCCAGGTCCGTGTAAGCTACACTTATTGTTTTATATTTAATAATGATGTTGGACAACCTTTATTTTGAGTAAATTTTCTTTATTTTGCCGTTATACGTGGAAATAACGTCAAGACCGCACGCGTCAACCGCAAATTTTGTATGTAGCATTTTGCTGACATGCAATCCCAAGAAGACTATATGCTTTTTCTGAGGTTCAACATGATGGATAGGGTTTTATAATCAACCGCGCATGTAAAACATGCTTGGAAAGGGCACCGCCGAACGCTTTCTTTACCCTTAAAAGTTGAAATAACATCAAAACCGTGAGTTCAAACCGGAAATTTCTTCTGTGGTCCTGTGCAGGGTTCGATTCCCAAGAACGCCATACTCTTTCCAGGTCCGTGTAAGCTACACTTATTGTTTTATATTTAATAATGATGTTGGACAACCTTTATTTTGAGTAAATTTTCTTTATTTTGCCGTTATACGTGGAAATAACGTCAAGACCGCACGCGTCAACCGCAAATTTTGTATGTAGCATTTTGCTGACATGCAATCCCAAGAAGACTATATGCTTTTTCTGAGGTTCAACATGATGGATAGGGTTTTATAATCAACCGCGCATGTAAAACATGCTTGGAAAGGGCACCGCCGAACGCTTTCTTTACCCTTAAAAGTTGAAATAACATCAAAACCGTGAGTTCAAACCGGAAATTTCTTCTGTGGTCCTGTGTAGGGTTCGATTCCCAAGAACGCCATACCATTTCCAGGTCCGTGTAAGCTACACTTATTGTTTTATATTTAATAATGATGTTGGACAACCTTTATTTTGAGTAAATTTTCTTTATTTTGCCGTTATACGTGGAAATAACGTCAAGACCGCACGCGTCAACCGCAAATTTTGTATGTAGCATTTTGCTGACATGCAATCCCAAGAAGACTATATGCTTTTTCTGAGGTTCAACATGATGGATAGGGTTTTATAATCAACCGCGCATGTAAAACATGCTTGGAAAGGGCACCGCCGAACGCTTTCTTTACCCTTAAAAGTTGAAATAACATCAAAACCGTGAGTTCAAACCGGAAATTTCTTCTGTGGTCCTGTGTAGGGTTCGATTCCCAAGAACGCCATACCATTTCCAGGTCCGTGTAAGCTACACTTATTGTTTTATATTTAATAATGATGTTGGACAACCTTTATTTTGAGTAAATTTTCTTTATTTTGCCGTTATACGTGGAAATAACGTCAAGACCGCACGCGTCAACCGCAAATTTTGTATGTAGCATTTTGCTGACATGCAATCCCAAGAAGACTATATGCTTTTTCTGAGGTTCAACATGATGGATAGGGTTTTATAATCAACCGCGCATGTAAAACATGCTTGGAAAGGGCACCGCCGAACGCTTTCTTTACCCTTAAAAGTTGAAATAACATCAAAACCGTGAGTTCAAACCGGAAATTTCTTCTGTGGTCCTGTGTAGGGTTCGATTCCCAAGAACGCCATACCATTTCCAGGTCCGTGTAAGCTACACTTATTGTTTTATATTTAATAATGATGTTGGACAACCTTTATTTTGAGTAAATTTTCTTTATTTTGCCGTTATACGTGGAAATAACGTCAAGACCGCACGCGTCAACCGCAAATTTTGTATGTAGCATTTTGCTGACATGCAATCCCAAGAAGACTATATGCTTTTTCTGAGGTTCAACATGATGGATAGGGTTTTATAATCAACCGCGCATGTAAAACATGCTTGGAAAGGGCACCGCCGAACGCTTTCTTTACCCTTAAAAGTTGAAATAACATCAAAACCGTGAGTTCAAACCGGAAATTTCTTCTGTGGTCCTGTGTAGGGTTCGATTCCCAAGAACGCCATACCATTTCCAGGTCCGTGTAAGCTACACTTATTGTTTTATATTTAATAATGATGTTGGACAACCTTTATTTTGAGTAAATTTTCTTTATTTTGCCGTTATACGTGGAAATAACGTCAAGACCGCACGCGTCAACCGCAAATTTTGTATGTAGCATTTTGCTGACATGCAATCCCAAGAAGACTATATGCTTTTTCTGAGGTTCAACATGATGGATAGGGTTTTATAATCAACCGCGCATGTAAAACATGCTTGGAAAGGGCACCGCCGAACGCTTTCTTTACCCTTAAAAGTTGAAATAACATCAAAACCGTGAGTTCAAACCGGAAATTTCTTCTGTGGTCCTGTGTAGGGTTCGATTCCCAAGAACGCCATACCATTTCCAGGTCCGTGTAAGCTACACTTATTGTTTTATATTTAATAATGATGTTGGACAACCTTTATTTTGAGTAAATTTTCTTTATTTTGCCGTTATACGTGGAAATAACGTCAAGACCGCACGCGTCAACCGCAAATTTTGTATGTAGCATTTTGCTGACATGCAATCCCAAGAAGACTATATGCTTTTTCTGAGGTTCAACATGATGGATAGGGTTTTATAATCAACCGCGCATGTAAAACATGCTTGGAAAGGGCACCGCCGAACGCTTTCTTTACCCTTAAAAGTTGAAATAACATCAAAACCGTGAGTTCAAACCGGAAATTTCTTCTGTGGTCCTGTGTAGGGTTCGATTCCCAAGAACGCCATACCATTTCCAGGTCCGTGTAAGCTACACTTATTGTTTTATATTTAATAATGATGTTGGACAACCTTTATTTTGAGTAAATTTTCTTTATTTTGCCGTTATACGTGGAAATAACGTCAAGACCGCACGCGTCAACCGCAAATTTTGTATGTAGCATTTTGCTGACATGCAATCCCAAGAAGACTATATGCTTTTTCTGAGGTTCAACATGATGGATAGGGTTTTATAATCAACCGCGCATGTAAAACATGCTTGGAAAGGGCACCGCCGAACGCTTTCTTTACCCTTAAAAGTTGAAATAACATCAAAACCGTGAGTTCAAACCGGAAATTTCTTCTGTGGTCCTGTGTAGGGTTCGATTCCCAAGAACGCCATACCATTTCCAGGTCCGTGTAAGCTACACTTATTGTTTTATATTTAATAATGATGTTGGACAACCTTTATTTTGAGTAAATTTTCTTTATTTTGCCGTTATACGTGGAAATAACGTCAATACCGCACGCGTCAACCGCAAATTTTGTATGTAGCATTTTGCTGACATGCAATCCCAAATAGACTATATGTTTTTTCTGAGGTTCAACATGATGGATAGGGTTTTATAATCAACCGCGCATGTAAAACATGCATGAAAAGGGCACCGCCGAACGCTTTCTTTACCCTTAAAAGTTGAAATAACATCAAAACCGTGAGTTCAAACCGGAAATTTCTTCTGTGGTCCTGTGTAGGGTTCGATTCCCAACAACGCCATACCATTTCCAGGTCCGTGTAAGCTACACTTATTGTTTTATATTTAATAATAATGTTGGACAACCTTTATTTTGAGTAAATTTTCTTAATTTTGCCGTTATACGTGGAAATAACGTCAAGACCGCACGCATCAACGGCAAATTTTGTATGTAGCATTTTGCTGACATGCAATCCCAAGAAGACTATATGCTTTTTCAGAGGTTCAACATGATGGATAGGGCTTTATAATCAACCGCGCATGTAAAACATGCTTGGAAAGGGCACCGCCGAACGCTTTCTTTACCCTTAAAAGTTGAAATAACATCAAAACCGTGAGTTCAAACCGGAAATTTCTTCTGTGGTCCTGTGTAGGGTTCGATTCCCAAGAACGCCATACCATTTCCAGGTCCGTGTAAGCTACACTTATTGTTTTATATTTAATAATGATGTTGGACAACCTTTATTTTGAGTAAATTTTCTTTATTTTGCCGTTATACGTGGAAATAACGTCAAGACCGCACGCGTCAACCGCAAATTTTGTATGTAGCATTTTGCTGACATGCAATCCCAAGAAGACTATATGCTTTTTCTGAGGTTCAACATGATGGATAGGGTTTTATAATCAACCGCGCATGTAAAACATGCTTGGAAAGGGCACCGCCGAACGCTTTCTTTACCCTTAAAAGTTGAAATAACATCAAAACCGTGAGTTCAAACCGGAAATTTCTTCTGTGGTCCTGTGTAGGGTTCGATTCCCAAGAACGCCATACCATTTCCAGGTCCGTGTAAGCTACACTTATTGTTTTATATTTAATAATGATGTTGGACAACCTTTATTTTGAGTAAATTTTCTTTATTTTGCCGTTATACGTGGAAATAACGTCAAGACCGCACGCGTCAACCGCAAATTTTGTATGTAGCATTTTGCTGACATGCAATCCCAAGAAGACTATATGCTTTTTCTGAGGTTCAACATGATGGATAGGGTTTTATAATCAACCGCGCATGTAAAACATGCTTGGAAAGGGCACCGCCGAACGCTTTCTTTACCCTTAAAAGTTGAAATAACATCAAAACCGTGAGTTCAAACCGGAAATTTCTTCTGTGGTCCTGTGTAGGGTTCGATTCCCAAGAACGCCATACCATTTCCAGGTCCGTGTAAGCTACACTTATTGTTTTATATTTAATAATGATGTTGGACAACCTTTATTTTGAGTAAATTTTCTTTATTTTGCCGTTATACGTGGAAATAACGTCAAGACCGCACGCGTCAACCGCAAATTTTGTATGTAGCATTTTGCTGACATGCAATCCCAAGAAGACTATATGCTTTTTCTGAGGTTCAACATGATGGATAGGGTTTTATAATCAACCGCGCATGTAAAACATGCTTGGAAAGGGCACCGCCGAACGCTTTCTTTACCCTTAAAAGTTGAAATAACATCAAAACCGTGATTTCAAACCGATAATTTCTTCTGTGGTCCTGTGTAGGGTTCGATTCCCAAGAACGCCATACCATTTCCAGGTCCGTGTAAGCTACACTTATTGTTTTATATTTAATAATGATGTTGGACAACCTTTATTTTGAGTAAATTTTCTTTATTTTGCCGTTATACGTGGAAATAACGTCAAGACCGCACGCGTCAACCGCAAATTTTGTATGTAGCATTTTGCTGACATGCAATCCCAAGAAGACTATATGCTTTTTCTGAGGTTCAACATGATGGATAGGGTTTTATAATCAACCGCGCATGTAAAACATGCTTGGAAAGGGCACCGCCGAACGCTTTCTTTACCCTTAAAAGTTGAAATAACATCAAAACCGTGAGTTCAAACCGGAAATTTCTTCTGTGGTCCTGTGTAGGGTTCGATTCCCAAGAACGCCATACCATTTCCAGGTCCGTGTAAGCTACACTTATTGTTTTATATTTAATAATGATGTTGGACAACCTTTATTTTGAGTAAATTTTCTTTATTTTGCCGTTATACGTGGAAATAACGTCAAGACCGCACGCGTCAACCGCAAATTTTGTATGTAGCATTTTGCTGACATGCAATCCCAAGAAGACTATATGCTTTTTCTGAGGTTCAACATGATGGATAGGGTTTTATAATCAACCGCGCATGTAAAACATGCTTGGAAAGGGCACCGCCGAACGCTTTCTTTACCCTTAAAAGTTGAAATAACATCAAAACCGTGAGTTCAAACCGGAAATTTCTTCTGTGGTCCTGTGTAGGGTTCGATTCCCAAGAACGCCATACCATTTCCAGGTCCGTGTAAGCTACACTTATTGTTTTATATTTAATAATGATGTTGGACAACCTTTATTTTGAGTAAATTTTCTTTATTTTGCCGTTATACGTGGAAATAACGTCAAGACCGCACGCGTCAACCGCAAATTTTGTATGTAGCATTTTGCTGACATGCAATCCCAAGAAGACTATATGCTTTTTCTGAGGTTCAACATGATGGATAGGGTTTTATAATCAACCGCGCATGTAAAACATGCTTGGAAAGGGCACCGCCGAACGCTTTCTTTACCCTTAAAAGTTGAAATAACATCAAAACCGTGAGTTCAAACCGGAAATTTCTTCTGTGGTCCTGTGTAGGGTTCGATTCCCAAGAACGCCATACCATTTCCAGGTCCGTGTAAGCTACACTTATTGTTTTATATTTAATAATGATGTTGGACAACCTTTATTTTGAGTAAATTTTCTTTATTTTGCCGTTATACGTGGAAATAACGTCAAGACCGCACGCGTCAACCGCAAATTTTGTATGTAGCATTTTGCTGACATGCAATCCCAAGAAGACTATATGCTTTTTCTGAGGTTCAACATGATGGATAGGGTTTTATAATCAACCGCGCATGTAAAACATGCTTGGAAAGGGCACCGCCGAACGCTTTCTTTACCCTTAAAAGTTGAAATAACATCAAAACCGTGAGTTCAAACCGGAAATTTCTTCTGTGGTCCTGTGTAGGGTTCGATTCCCAAGAACGCCATACCATTTCCAGGTCCGTGTAAGCTACACTTATTGTTTTATATTTAATAATGATGTTGGACAACCTTTATTTTGAGTAAATTTTCTTTATTTTGCCGTTATACGTGGAAATAACGTCAAGACCGCACGCGTCAACCGCAAATTTTGTATGTAGCATTTTGCTGACATGCAATCCCAAGAAGACTATATGCTTTTTCTGAGGTTCAACATGATGGATAGGGTTTTATAATCAACCGCGCATGTAAAACATGCTTGGAAAGGGCACCGCCGAACGCTTTCTTTACCCTTAAAAGTTGAAATAACATCAAAACCGTGAGTTCAAACCGGAAATTTCTTCTGTGGTCCTGTGCAGGGTTCGATTCCCAAGAACGCCATACTCTTTCCAGGTCCGTGTAAGCTACACTTATTGTTTTATATTTAATAATGATGTTGGACAACCTTTATTTTGAGTAAATTTTCTTTATTTTGCCGTTATACGTGGAAATAACGTCAAGACCGCACGCGTCAACCGCAAATTTTGTATGTAGCATTTTGCTGACATGCAATCCCAAGAAGACTATATGCTTTTTCTGAGGTTCAACATGATGGATAGGGTTTTATAATCAACCGCGCATGTAAAACATGCTTGGAAAGGGCACCGCCGAACGCTTTCTTTACCCTTAAAAGTTGAAATAACATCAAAACCGTGAGTTCAAACCGGAAATTTCTTCTGTGGTCCTGTGTAGGGTTCGATTCCCAAGAACGCCATACCATTTCCAGGTCCGTGTAAGCTACACTTATTGTTTTATATTTAATAATGATGTTGGACAACCTTTATTTTGAGTAAATTTTCTTTATTTTGCCGTTATACGTGGAAATAACGTCAAGACCGCACGCGTCAACCGCAAATTTTGTATGTAGCATTTTGCTGACATGCAATCCCAAGAAGACTATATGCTTTTTCTGAGGTTCAACATGATGGATAGGGTTTTATAATCAACCGCGCATGTAAAACATGCTTGGAAAGGGCACCGCCGAACGCTTTCTTTACCCTTAAAAGTTGAAATAACATCAAAACCGTGAGTTCAAACCGGAAATTTCTTCTGTGGTCCTGTGTAGGGTTCGATTCCCAAGAACGCCATACCATTTCCAGGTCCGTGTAAGCTACACTTATTGTTTTATATTTAATAATGATGTTGGACAACCTTTATTTTGAGTAAATTTTCTTTATTTTGCCGTTATACGTGGAAATAACGTCAAGACCGCACGCGTCAACCGCAAATTTTGTATGTAGCATTTTGCTGACATGCAATCCCAAGAAGACTATATGCTTTTTCTGAGGTTCAACATGATGGATAGGGTTTTATAATCAACCGCGCATGTAAAACATGCTTGGAAAGGGCACCGCCGAACGCTTTCTTTACCCTTAAAAGTTGAAATAACATCAAAACCGTGAGTTCAAACCGGAAATTTCTTCTGTGGTCCTGTGTAGGGTTCGATTCCCAAGAACGCCATACCATTTCCAGGTCCGTGTAAGCTACACTTATTGTTTTATATTTAATAATGATGTTGGACAACCTTTATTTTGAGTAAATTTTCTTTATTTTGCCGTTATACGTGGAAATAACGTCAAGACCGCACGCGTCAACCGCAAATTTTGTATGTAGCATTTTGCTGACATGCAATCCCAAGAAGACTATATGCTTTTTCTGAGGTTCAACATGATGGATAGGGTTTTATAATCAACCGCGCATGTAAAACATGCTTGGAAAGGGCACCGCCGAACGCTTTCTTTACCCTTAAAAGTTGAAATAACATCAAAACCGTGAGTTCAAACCGGAAATTTCTTCTGTGGTCCTGTGCAGGGTTCGATTCCCAAGAACGCCATACTCTTTCCAGGTCCGTGTAAGCTACACTTATTGTTTTATATTTAATAATGATGTTGGACAACCTTTATTTTGAGTAAATTTTCTTTATTTTGCCGTTATACGTGGAAATAACGTCAAGACCGCACGCGTCAACCGCAAATTTTGTATGTAGCATTTTGCTGACATGCAATCCCAAGAAGACTATATGCTTTTTCTGAGGTTCAACATGATGGATAGGGTTTTATAATCAACCGCGCATGTAAAACATGCTTGGAAAGGGCACCGCCGAACGCTTTCTTTACCCTTAAAAGTTGAAATAACATCAAAACCGTGAGTTCAAACCGGAAATTTCTTCTGTGGTCCTGTGCAGGGTTCGATTCCCAAGAACGCCATACCATTCCCAGGTCCGTGTAAGCTACACTTATTGTTTTATATTTAATAATGATGTTGGACAACCTTTATTTTGAGTAAATTTTCTTTATTTTGCCGTTATACGTGGAAATAACGTCAAGACCGCACGCGTCAACCGCAAATTTTGTATGTAGCATTTTGCTGACATGCAATCCCAAGAAGACTATATGCTTTTTCTGAGGTTCAACATGATGGATAGGGTTTTATAATCAACCGCGCATGTAAAACATGCTTGGAAAGGGCACCGCCGAACGCTTTCTTTACCCTTAAAAGTTGAAATAACATCAAAACCGTGAGTTCAAACCGGAAATTTCTTCTGTGGTCCTGTGCAGGGTTCGATTCCCAAGAACGCCATACTCTTTCCAGGTCCGTGTAAGCTACACTTATTGTTTTATATTTAATAATGATGTTGGACAACCTTTATTTTGAGTAAATTTTCTTTATTTTGCCGTTATACGTGGAAATAACGTCAAGACCGCACGCGTCAACCGCAAATTTTGTATGTAGCATTTTGCTGACATGCAATCCCAAGAAGACTATATGCTTTTTCTGAGGTTCAACATGATGGATAGGGTTTTATAATCAACCGCGCATGTAAAACATGCTTGGAAAGGGCACCGCCGAACGCTTTCTTTACCCTTAAAAGTTGAAATAACATCAAAACCGTGATTTCAAACCGATAATTTCTTCTGTGGTCCTGTGCAGGGTTCGATTCCCAAGAACGCCATACTATTTTCAGGTCCGTGTAAGCTACACTTATTGTTTTATATTTAATAATGATGTTGGACAACCTTTATTTTGAGTAAATTTTCTTTATTTTGCCGTTATACGTGGAAATAACGTCAAGACCGCACGCGTCAACCGCAAATTTTGTATGTAGCATTTTGCTGACATGCAATCCCAAGAAGACTATATGCTTTTTCTGAGGTTCAACATGATGGATAGGGTTTTATAATCAACCGCGCATGTAAAACATGCTTGGAAAGGGCACCGCCGAACGCTTTCTTTACCCTTAAAAGTTGAAATAACATCAAAACCGTGATTTCAAACCGATAATTTCTTCTGTGGTCCTGTGCAGGGTTCGATTCCCAAGAACGCCATACTATTTTCAGGTCCGTGTAAGCTACACTTATTGTTTTATATTTAATAATGATGTTGGACAACCTTTATTTTGAGTAAATTTTCTTTATTTTGCCGTTATACGTGGAAATAACGTCAAGACCGCACGCGTCAACCGCAAATTTTGTATGTAGCATTTTGCTGACATGCAATCCCAAGAAGACTATATGCTTTTTCTGAGGTTCAACATGATGGATAGGGTTTTATAATCAACCGCGCATGTAAAACATGCTTGGAAAGGGCACCGCCGAACGCTTTCTTTACCCTTAAAAGTTGAAATAACATCAAAACCGTGAGTTCAAACCGGAAATTTCTTCTGTGGTCCTGTGCAGGGTTCGATTCCCAAGAACGCCATACTCTTTCCAGGTCCGTGTAAGCTACACTTATTGTTTTATATTTAATAATGATGTTGGACAACCTTTATTTTGAGTAAATTTTCTTTATTTTGCCGTTATACGTGGAAATAACGTCAAGACCGCACGCGTCAACCGCAAATTTTGTATGTAGCATTTTGCTGACATGCAATCCCAAGAAGACTATATGCTTTTTCTGAGGTTCAACATGATGGATAGGGTTTTATAATCAACCGCGCATGTAAAACATGCTTGGAAAGGGCACCGCCGAACGCTTTCTTTACCCTTAAAAGTTGAAATAACATCAAAACCGTGAGTTCAAATCCAAAATTTCTTCTGTGGTCCTGTGCAGGGTTCGATTCCCAAGAACGCCATACCATTTACAGGTCCGTGTAAGCTACACTTATTGTTTTATATTTAATAATGATGTTGGACAACCTTTATTTTGAGTAAATTTTCTTTATTTTGCCGTTATACGTGGAAATAACGTCAAGACCGCACGCGTCAACCGCAAATTTTGTATGTAGCATTTTGCTGACATGCAATCCCAAGAAGACTATATGCTTTTTCTGAGGTTCAACATGATGGATAGGGTTTTATAATCAACCGCGCATGTAAAACATGCTTGGAAAGGGCACCGCCGAACGCTTTCTTTACCCTTAAAAGTTGAAATAACATCAAAACCGTGAGTTCAAATCCAAAATTTCTTCTGTGGTCCTGTGCAGGGTTCGATTCCCAAGAACGCCATACCATTTCCAGGTCCGTGTAAGCTACACTTATTGTTTTATATTTAATAATGATGTTGGACAACCTTTATTTTGAGTAAATTTTCTTTATTTTGCCGTTATACGTGGAAATAACGTCAAGACCGCACGCGTCAACCGCAAATTTTGTATGTAGCATTTTGCTGACATGCAATCCCAAGAAGACTATATGCTTTTTCTGAGGTTCAACATGATGGATAGGGTTTTATAATCAACCGCGCATGTAAAACATGCTTGGAAAGGGCACCGCCGAACGCTTTCTTTACCCTTAAAAGTTGAAATAACATCAAAACCGTGAGTTCAAACCGGAAATTTCTTCTGTGGTCCTGTGCAGGGTTCGATTCCCAAGAACGCCATACTCTTTCCAGGTCCGTGTAAGCTACACTTATTGTTTTATATTTAATAATGATGTTGGACAACCTTTATTTTGAGTAAATTTTCTTTATTTTGCCGTTATACGTGGAAATAACGTCAAGACCGCACGCGTCAACCGCAAATTTTGTATGTAGCATTTTGCTGACATGCAATCCCAAGAAGACTATATGCTTTTTCTGAGGTTCAACATGATGGATAGGGTTTTATAATCAACCGCGCATGTAAAACATGCTTGGAAAGGGCACCGCCGAACGCTTTCTTTACCCTTAAAAGTTGAAATAACATCAAAACCGTGAGTTCAAATCCAAAATTTCTTCTGTGGTCCTGTGCAGGGTTCGATTCCCAAGAACGCCATACTATTTTCAGGTCCGTGTAAGCTACACTTATTGTTTTATATTTAATAATGATGTTGGACAACCTTTATTTTGAGTAAATTTTCTTTATTTTGCCGTTATACGTGGAAATAACGTCAAGACCGCACGCGTCAACCGCAAATTTTGTATGTAGCATTTTGCTGACATGCAATCCCAAGAAGACTATATGCTTTTTCTGAGGTTCAACATGATGGATAGGGTTTTATAATCAACCGCGCATGTAAAACATGCTTGGAAAGGGCACCGCCGAACGCTTTCTTTACCCTTAAAAGTTGAAATAACATCAAAACCGTGAGTTCAAACCGGAAATTTCTTCTGTGGTCCTGTGCAGGGTTCGATTCCCAAGAACGCCATACTATTTTCAGGTCCGTGTAAGCTACACTTATTGTTTTATATTTAATAATGATGTTGGACGACCTTTATTTTGAGTAAATTTTCTTTATTTTGCCGTTATACGTGGAAATAACGTCAAGACCGCACGCGTCAACCGCAAATTTTGTATGTAGCATTTTGCTGACATGCAATCCCAAGAAGACTATATGCTTTTTCTGAGGTTCAACATGATGGATAGGGTTTTATAATCAACCGCGCATGTAAAACATGCTTGGAAAGGGCACCGCCGAACGCTTTCTTTACCCTTAAAAGTTGAAATAACATCAAAACCGTGAGTTCAAATCCAAAATTTCTTCTGTGGTCCTGTGCAGGGTTCGATTCCCAAGAACGCCATACCATTTCCAGGTCCGTGTAAGCTACACTTATTGTTTTATATTTAATAATGATGTTGGACAACCTTTATTTTGAGTAAATTTTCTTTATTTTGCCGTTATACGTGGAAATAACGTCAAGACCGCACGCGTCAACCGCAAATTTTGTATGTAGCATTTTGCTGACATGCAATCCCAAGAAGACTATATGCTTTTTCTGAGGTTCAACATGATGGATAGGGTTTTATAATCAACCGCGCATGTAAAACATGCTTGGAAAGGGCACCGCCGAACGCTTTCTTTACCCTTAAAAGTTGAAATAACATCAAAACCGTGAGTTCAAATCCAAAATTTCTTCTGTGGTCCTGTGCAGGGTTCGATTCCCAAGAACGCCATACCATTTCCAGGTCCGTGTAAGCTACACTTATTGTTTTATATTTAATAATGATGTTGGACAACCTTTATTTTGAGTAAATTTTCTTTATTTTGCCGTTATACGTGGAAATAACGTCAAGACCGCACGCGTCAACCGCAAATTTTGTATGTAGCATTTTGCTGACATGCAATCCCAAGAAGACTATATGCTTTTTCTGAGGTTCAACATGATGGATAGGGTTTTATAATCAACCGCGCATGTAAAACATGCTTGGAAAGGGCACCGCCGAACGCTTTCTTTACCCTTAAAAGTTGAAATAACATCAAAACCGTGAGTTCAAACCGGAAAATTATTCAGTGGTCCTGTGCAGGGTTCGATTCCCAAGAACGCCATACCATTTCCAGGTCCGTGTAAGCTACACTTATTGTTTTATATTTAATAATGATGTTGGACAACCTTTATTTTGAGTAAATTTTCTTTATTTTGCCGTTATACGTGGAAATAACGTCAAGACCGCACGCGTCAACCGCAAATTTTGTATGTAGCATTTTGCTGACATGCAATCCCAAGAAGACTATATGCTTTTTCTGAGGTTCAACATGATGGATAGGGTTTTATAATCAACCGCGCATGTAAAACATGCTTGGAAAGGGCACCGCCGAACGCTTTCTTTACCCTTAAAAGTTGAAATAACATCAAAACCGTGAGTTCAAATCCAAAATTTCTTCTGTGGTCCTGTGCAGGGTTCGATTCCCAAGAACGCCATACCATTTCCAGGTCCGTGTAAGCTACACTTATTGTTTTATATTTAATAATGATGTTGGACAACCTTTATTTTGAGTAAATTTTCTTTATTTTGCCGTTATACGTGGAAATAACGTCAAGACCGCACGCGTCAACCGCAAATTTTGTATGTAGCATTTTGCTGACATGCAATCCCAAGAAGACTATATGCTTTTTCTGAGGTTCAACATGATGGATAGGGTTTTATAATCAACCGCGCATGTAAAACATGCTTGGAAAGGGCACCGCCGAACGCTTTCTTTACCCTTAAAAGTTGAAATAACATCAAAACCGTGAGTTCAAACCGATAATTTCTTCTGTGGTCCTGTGTAGGGTTCGATTCCCAAGAACGCCATACCATTTCCAGGTCCGTGTAAGCTACACTTATTGTTTTATATTTAATAATAATGTTAGACAACCTTTATTTTGAGTAAATTTTCTTTATTTTGCCGTTATACGTGGAAATAACGTCAAGACCGCACGCGTCAACCGCAAATTTTGTATGTAGCATTTTGCTGACATGCAATCCCAAGAAGACTATATGCTTTTTCTGAGGTTCAACATGATGGATAGGGTTTTATAATCAACCGCGCATGTAAAACATGCTTGGAAAGGGCACCGCCGAACGCTTTCTTTACCCTTAAAAGTTGAAATAACATCAAAACCGTGAGTTCAAATCCAAAATTTCTTCTGTGGTCCTGTGCAGGGTTCGATTCCCAAGAACGCCATACCATTTCCAGGTCCGTGTAAGCTACACTTATTGTTTTATATTTAATAATGATGTTGGACAACCTTTATTTTGAGTAAATTTTCTTTATTTTGCCGTTATACGTGGAAATAACGTCAAGACCGCACGCGTCAACCGCAAATTTTGTATGTAGCATTTTGCTGACATGCAATCCCAAGAAGACTATATGCTTTTTCTGAGGTTCAACATGATGGATAGGGTTTTATAATCAACCGCGCATGTAAAACATGCTTGGAAAGGGCACCGCCGAACGCTTTCTTTACCCTTAAAAGTTGAAATAACATCAAAACCGTGAGTTCAAACCGGAAATTTCTTCTGTGGTCCTGTGCAGGGTTCGATTCCCAAGAACGCCATACTCTTTCCAGGTCCGTGTAAGCTACACTTATTGTTTTATATTTAATAATGATGTTGGACAACCTTTATTTTGAGTAAATTTTCTTTATTTTGCCGTTATACGTGGAAATAACGTCAAGACCGCACGCGTCAACCGCAAATTTTGTATGTAGCATTTTGCTGACATGCAATCCCAAGAAGACTATATGCTTTTTCTGAGGTTCAACATGATGGATAGGGTTTTATAATCAACCGCGCATGTAAAACATGCTTGGAAAGGGCACCGCCGAACGCTTTCTTTACCCTTAAAAGTTGAAATAACATCAAAACCGTGAGTTCAAATCCAAAATTTCTTCTGTGGTCCTGTGCAGGGTTCGATTCCCAAGAACGCCATACCATTTACAGGTCCGTGTAAGCTACACTTATTGTTTTATATTTAATAATGATGTTGGACAACCTTTATTTTGAGTAAATTTTCTTTATTTTGCCGTTATACGTGGAAATAACGTCAAGACCGCACGCGTCAACCGCAAATTTTGTATGTAGCATTTTGCTGACATGCAATCCCAAGAAGACTATATGCTTTTTCTGAGGTTCAACATGATGGATAGGGTTTTATAATCAACCGCGCATGTAAAACATGCTTGGAAAGGGCACCGCCGAACGCTTTCTTTACCCTTAAAAGTTGAAATAACATCAAAACCGTGAGTTCAAACCGATAATTTCTTCTGTGGTCCTGTGTAGGGTTCGATTCCCAAGAACGCCATACCATTTCCAGGTCCGTGTAAGCTACACTTATTGTTTTATATTTAATAATAATGTTAGACAACCTTTATTTTGAGTAAATTTTCTTTATTTTGCCGTTATACGTGGAAATAACGTCAAGACCGCACGCGTCAACCGCAAATTTTGTATGTAGCATTTTGCTGACATGCAATCCCAAGAAGACTATATGCTTTTTCTGAGGTTCAACATGATGGATAGGGTTTTATAATCAACCGCGCATGTAAAACATGCTTGGAAAGGGCACCGCCGAACGCTTTCTTTACCCTTAAAAGTTGAAATAACATCAAAACCGTGAGTTCAAATCCAAAATTTCTTCTGTGGTCCTGTGCAGGGTTCGATTCCCAAGAACGCCATACCATTTCCAGGTCCGTGTAAGCTACACTTATTGTTTTATATTTAATAATGATGTTGGACAACCTTTATTTTGAGTAAATTTTCTTTATTTTGCCGTTATACGTGGAAATAACGTCAAGACCGCACGCGTCAACCGCAAATTTTGTATGTAGCATTTTGCTGACATGCAATCCCAAGAAGACTATATGCTTTTTCTGAGGTTCAACATGATGGATAGGGTTTTATAATCAACCGCGCATGTAAAACATGCTTGGAAAGGGCACCGCCGAACGCTTTCTTTACCCTTAAAAGTTGAAATAACATCAAAACCGTGAGTTCAAATCCAAAATTTCTTCTGTGGTCCTGTGCAGGGTTCGATTCCCAAGAACGCCATACCATTTCCAGGTCCGTGTAAGCTACACTTATTGTTTTATATTTAATAATGATGTTGGACAACCTTTATTTTGAGTAAATTTTCTTTATTTTGCCGTTATACGTGGAAATAACGTCAAGACCGCACGCGTCAACCGCAAATTTTGTATGTAGCATTTTGCTGACATGCAATCCCAAGAAGACTATATGCTTTTTCTGAGGTTCAACATGATGGATAGGGTTTTATAATCAACCGCGCATGTAAAACATGCTTGGAAAGGGCACCGCCGAACGCTTTCTTTACCCTTAAAAGTTGAAATAACATCAAAACCGTGAGTTCAAACCGGAAATTTCTTCTGTGGTCCTGTGCAGGGTTCGATTCCCAAGAACGCCATACCATTTCCAGGTCCGTGTAAGCTACACTTATTGTTTTATATTTAATAATGATGTTGGACGACCTTTATTTTGAGTAAATTTTCTTTATTTTGCCGTTATACGTGGAAATAACGTCAAGACCGCACGCGTCAACCGCAAATTTTGTATGTAGCATTTTGCTGACATGCAATCCCAAGAAGACTATATGCTTTTTCTGAGGTTCAACATGATGGATAGGGTTTTATAATCAACCGCGCATGTAAAACATGCTTGGAAAGGGCACCGCCGAACGCTTTCTTTACCCTTAAAAGTTGAAATAACATCAAAACCGTGAGTTCAAATCCAAAATTTCTTCTGTGGTCCTGTGCAGGGTTCGATTCCCAAGAACGCCATACCATTTCCAGGTCCGTGTAAGCTACACTTATTGTTTTATATTTAATAATGATGTTGGACAACCTTTATTTTGAGTAAATTTTCTTTATTTTGCCGTTATACGTGGAAATAACGTCAAGACCGCACGCGTCAACCGCAAATTTTGTATGTAGCATTTTGCTGACATGCAATCCCAAGAAGACTATATGCTTTTTCTGAGGTTCAACATGATGGATAGGGTTTTATAATCAACCGCGCATGTAAAACATGCTTGGAAAGGGCACCGCCGAACGCTTTCTTTACCCTTAAAAGTTGAAATAACATCAAAACCGTGAGTTCAAATCCAAAATTTCTTCTGTGGTCCTGTGCAGGGTTCGATTCCCAAGAACGCCATACCATTTCCAGGTCCGTGTAAGCTACACTTATTGTTTTATATTTAATAATGATGTTGGACAACCTTTATTTTGAGTAAATTTTCTTTATTTTGCCGTTATACGTGGAAATAACGTCAAGACCGCACGCGTCAACCGCAAATTTTGTATGTAGCATTTTGCTGACATGCAATCCCAAGAAGACTATATGCTTTTTCTGAGGTTCAACATGATGGATAGGGTTTTATAATCAACCGCGCATGTAAAACATGCTTGGAAAGGGCACCGCCGAACGCTTTCTTTACCCTTAAAAGTTGAAATAACATCAAAACCGTGAGTTCAAATCCAAAATTTCTTCTGTGGTCCTGTGCAGGGTTCGATTCCCAAGAACGCCATACCATTTCCAGGTCCGTGTAAGCTACACTTATTGTTTTATATTTAATAATGATGTTGGACAACCTTTATTTTGAGTAAATTTTCTTTATTTTGCCGTTATACGTGGAAATAACGTCAAGACCGCACGCGTCAACCGCAAATTTTGTATGTAGCATTTTGCTGACATGCAATCCCAAGAAGACTATATGCTTTTTCTGAGGTTCAACATGATGGATAGGGTTTTATAATCAACCGCGCATGTAAAACATGCTTGGAAAGGGCACCGCCGAACGCTTTCTTTACCCTTAAAAGTTGAAATAACATCAAAACCGTGAGTTCAAATCCAAAATTTCTTATGTGGTCCTGTGCAGGGTTCGATTCCCAAGAACGCCATACTATTTCCAGGTCCGTGTAAGCTACACTTATTGTTTTATATTTAATAATGATGTTGGACAACCTTTATTTTGAGTAAATTTTCTTTATTTTGCCGTTATACGTGGAAATAACGTCAAGACCGCACGCGTCAACCGCAAATTTTGTATGTAGCATTTTGCTGACATGCAATCCCAAGAAGACTATATGCTTTTTCTGAGGTTCAACATGATGGATAGGGTTTTATAATCAACCGCGCATGTAAAACATGCTTGGAAAGGGCACCGCCGAACGCTTTCTTTACCCTTAAAAGTTGAAATAACATCAAAACCGTGAGTTCAAACCGATAATTTCTTCTGTGGTCCTGTGTAGGGTTCGATTCCCAAGAACGCCATACCATTTCCAGGTCCGTGTAAGCTACACTTATTGTTTTATATTTAATAATGATGTTGGACGACCTTTATTTTGAGTAAATTTTCTTTATTTTGCCGTTATACGTGGAAATAACGTCAAGACCGCACGCGTCAACCGCAAATTTTGTATGTAGCATTTTGCTGACATGCAATCCCAAGAAGACTATATGCTTTTTCTGAGGTTCAACATGATGGATAGGGTTTTATAATCAACCGCGCATGTAAAACATGCTTGGAAAGGGCACCGCCGAACGCTTTCTTTACCCTTAAAAGTTGAAATAACATCAAAACCGTGAGTTCAAATCCAAAATTTCTTCTGTGGTCCTGTGCAGGGTTCGATTCCCAAGAACGCCATACCATTTCCAGGTCCGTGTAAGCTACACTTATTGTTTTATATTTAATAATGATGTTGGACAACCTTTATTTTGAGTAAATTTTCTTTATTTTGCCGTTATACGTGGAAATAACGTCAAGACCGCACGCGTCAACCGCAAATTTTGTATGTAGCATTTTGCTGACATGCAATCCCAAGAAGACTATATGCTTTTTCTGAGGTTCAACATGATGGATAGGGTTTTATAATCAACCGCGCATGTAAAACATGCTTGGAAAGGGCACCGCCGAACGCTTTCTTTACCCTTAAAAGTTGAAATAACATCAAAACCGTGAGTTCAAATCCAAAATTTCTTCTGTGGTCCTGTGCAGGGTTCGATTCCCAAGAACGCCATACCATTTACAGGTCCGTGTAAGCTACACTTATTGTTTTATATTTAATAATGATGTTGGACAACCTTTATTTTGAGTAAATTTTCTTTATTTTGCCGTTATACGTGGAAATAACGTCAAGACCGCAAGCGTCAACCGCAAATTTTGTATGTAGCATTTTGCTGACATGCAATCCCAAGAAGACTATATGCTTTTTCTGAGGTTCAACATGATGGATAGGGTTTTATAATCAACCGCGCATGTAAAACATGCTTGGAAAGGGCACCGCCGAACGCTTTCTTTACCCTTAAAAGTTGAAATAACATCAAAACCGTGAGTTCAAATCCAAAATTTCTTCTGTGGTCCTGTGCAGGGTTCGATTCCCAAGAACGCCATACTATTTTCAGGTCCGTGTAAGCTACACTTATTGTTTTATATTTAATAATGATGTTGGACAACCTTTATTTTGAGTAAATTTTCTTTATTTTGCCGTTATACGTGGAAATAACGTCAAGACCGCACGCGTCAACCGCAAATTTTGTATGTAGCATTTTGCTGACATGCAATCCCAAGAAGACTATATGCTTTTTCTGAGGTTCAACATGATGGATAGGGTTTTATAATCAACCGCGCATGTAAAACATGCTTGGAAAGGGCACCGCCGAACGCTTTCTTTACCCTTAAAAGTTGAAATAACATCAAAACCGTGAGTTCAAATCCAAAATTTCTTCTGTGGTCCTGTGCAGGGTTCGATTCCCAAGAACGCCATACTATTTTCAGGTCCGTGTAAGCTACACTTATTGTTTTATATTTAATAATGATGTTGGACGACCTTTATTTTGAGTAAATTTTCTTTATTTTGCCGTTATACGTGGAAATAACGTCAAGACCGCACGCGTCAACCGCAAATTTTGTATGTAGCATTTTGCTGACATGCAATCCCAAGAAGACTATATGCTTTTTCTGAGGTTCAACATGATGGATAGGGTTTTATAATCAACCGCGCATGTAAAACATGCTTGGAAAGGGCACCGCCGAACGCTTTCTTTACCCTTAAAAGTTGAAATAACATCAAAACCGTGAGTTCAAATCCAAAATTTCTTCTGTGGTCCTGTGCAGGGTTCGATTCCCAAGAACGCCATACCATTTCCAGGTCCGTGTAAGCTACACTTATTGTTTTATATTTAATAATGATGTTGGACAACCTTTATTTTGAGTAAATTTTCTTTATTTTGCCGTTATACGTGGAAATAACGTCAAGACCGCACGCGTCAACCGCAAATTTTGTATGTAGCATTTTGCTGACATGCAATCCCAAGAAGACTATATGCTTTTTCTGAGGTTCAACATGATGGATAGGGTTTTATAATCAACCGCGCATGTAAAACATGCTTGGAAAGGGCACCGCCGAACGCTTTCTTTACCCTTAAAAGTTGAAATAACATCAAAACCGTGAGTTCAAATCCAAAATTTCTTCTGTGGTCCTGTGCAGGGTTCGATTCCCAAGAACGCCATACCATTTCCAGGTCCGTGTAAGCTACACTTATTGTTTTATATTTAATAATGATGTTGGACAACCTTTATTTTGAGTAAATTTTCTTTATTTTGCCGTTATACGTGGAAATAACGTCAAGACCGCACGCGTCAACCGCAAATTTTGTATGTAGCATTTTGCTGACATGCAATCCCAAGAAGACTATATGCTTTTTCTGAGGTTCAACATGATGGATAGGGTTTTATAATCAACCGCGCATGTAAAACATGCTTGGAAAGGGCACCGCCGAACGCTTTCTTTACCCTTAAAAGTTGAAATAACATCAAAACCGTGAGTTCAAATCCAAAATTTCTTCTGTGGTCCTGTGCAGGGTTCGATTCCCAAGAACGCCATACTATTTTCAGGTCCGTGTAAGCTACACTTATTGTTTTATATTTAATAATGATGTTGGACGACCTTTATTTTGAGTAAATTTTCTTTATTTTGCCGTTATACGTGGAAATAACGTCAAGACCGCAAGCGTCAACCGCAAATTTTGTATGTAGCATTTTGCTGACATGCAATCCCAAGAAGACTATATGCTTTTTCTGAGGTTCAACATGATGGATAGGGTTTTATAATCAACCGCGCATGTAAAACATGCTTGGAAAGGGCACCGCCGAACGCTTTCTTTACCCTTAAAAGTTGAAATAACATCAAAACCGTGAGTTCAATCTGGAAATTTCTACTGTGGTCCTGTGCAGGGTTCGATTCCCAAGAACGCCATACCATTTACAGGTCCGTGTAAGCTACACTTATTGTTTTATATTTAATAATGATGTTGGACAACCTTTATTTTGAGTAAATTTTCTTTATTTTGCCGTTATACGTGGAAATAACGTCAAGACCGCAAGCGTCAACCGCAAATTTTGTATGTAGCATTTTGCTGACATGCAATCCCAAGAAGACTATATGCTTTTTCTGAGGTTCAACATGATGGATAGGGTTTTATAATCAACCGCGCATGTAAAACATGCTTGGAAAGGGCACCGCCGAACGCTTTCTTTACCCTTAAAAGTTGAAATAACATCAAAACCGTGAGTTCAAATCCAAAATTTCTTCTGTGGTCCTGTGCAGGGTTCGATTCCCAAGAACGCCATACCATTTACAGGTCCGTGTAAGCTACACTTATTGTTTTATATTTAATAATGATGTTGGACAACCTTTATTTTGAGTAAATTTTCTTTATTTTGCCGTTATACGTGGAAATAACGTCAAGACCGCAAGCGTCAACCGCAAATTTTGTATGTAGCATTTTGCTGACATGCAATCCCAAGAAGACTATATGCTTTTTCTGAGGTTCAACATGATGGATAGGGTTTTATAATCAACCGCGCATGTAAAACATGCTTGGAAAGGGCACCGCCGAACGCTTTCTTTACCCTTAAAAGTTGAAATAACATCAAAACCGTGAGTTCAAATCCAAAATTTCTTCTGTGGTCCTGTGCAGGGTTCGATTCCCAAGAACGCCATACCATTTCCAGGTCCGTGTAAGCTACACTTATTGTTTTATATTTAATAATGATGTTGGACAACCTTTATTTTGAGTAAATTTTCTTTATTTTGCCGTTATACGTGGAAATAACGTCAAGACCGCACGCGTCAACCGCAAATTTTGTATGTAGCATTTTGCTGACATGCAATCCCAAGAAGACTATATGCTTTTTCTGAGGTTCAACATGATGGATAGGGTTTTATAATCAACCGCGCATGTAAAACATGCTTGGAAAGGGCACCGCCGAACGCTTTCTTTACCCTTAAAAGTTGAAATAACATCAAAACCGTGAGTTCAAATCCAAAATTTCTTCTGTGGTCCTGTGCAGGGTTCGATTCCCAAGAACGCCATACCATTTCCAGGTCCGTGTAAGCTACACTTATTGTTTTATATTTAATAATGATGTTGGACGACCTTTATTTTGAGTAAATTTTCTTTATTTTGCCGTTATACGTGGAAATAACGTCAAGACCGCAAGCGTCAACCGCAAATTTTGTATGTAGCATTTTGCTGACATGCAATCCCAAGAAGACTATATGCTTTTTCTGAGGTTCAACATGATGGATAGGGTTTTATAATCAACCGCGCATGTAAAACATGCTTGGAAAGGGCACCGCCGAACGCTTTCTTTACCCTTAAAAGTTGAAATAACATCAAAACCGTGAGTTCAAATCCAAAATTTCTTCTGTGGTCCTGTGCAGGGTTCGATTCCCAAGAACGCCATACTATTTTCAGGTCCGTGTAAGCTACACTTATTGTTTTATATTTAATAATGATGTTGGACGACCTTTATTTTGAGTAAATTTTCTTTATTTTGCCGTTATACGTGGAAATAACGTCAAGACCGCACGCGTCAACCGCAAATTTTGTATGTAGCATTTTGCTGACATGCAATCCCAAGAAGACTATATGCTTTTTCTGAGGTTCAACATGATGGATAGGGTTTTATAATCAACCGCGCATGTAAAACATGCTTGGAAAGGGCACCGCCGAACGCTTTCTTTACCCTTAAAAGTTGAAATAACATCAAAACCGTGAGTTCAAATCGGAAATTTCTTCTGTTGTCCTGTGCAGGGTTCGATTCCCAAGAACGCCATACTATTTTCAGGTCCGTGTAAGCTACACTTATTGTTTTATATTTAATAATGATGTTGGACAACCTTTATTTTGAGTAAATTTTCTTTATTTTGCCGTTATACGTGGAAATAACGTCAAGACCGCAAGCGTCAACCGCAAATTTTGTATGTAGCATTTTGCTGACATGCAATCCCAAGAAGACTATATGCTTTTTCTGAGGTTCAACATGATGGATAGGGTTTTATAATCAACCGCGCATGTAAAACATGCTTGGAAAGGGCACCGCCGAACGCTTTCTTTACCCTTAAAAGTTGAAATAACATCAAAACCGTGAGTTCAAATCCAAAATTTCTTCTGTGGTCCTGTGCAGGGTTCGATTCCCAAGAACGCCATACCATTTACAGGTCCGTGTAAGCTACACTTATTGTTTTATATTTAATAATGATGTTGGACAACCTTTATTTTGAGTAAATTTTCTTTATTTTGCCGTTATACGTGGAAATAACGTCAAGACCGCACGCGTCAACCGCAAATTTTGTATGTAGCATTTTGCTGACATGCAATCCCAAGAAGACTATATGCTTTTTCTGAGGTTCAACATGATGGATAGGGTTTTATAATCAACCGCGCATGTAAAACATGCTTGGAAAGGGCACCGCCGAACGCTTTCTTTACCCTTAAAAGTTGAAATAACATCAAAACCGTGAGTTCAAATCCAAAATTTCTTCTGTGGTCCTGTGCAGGGTTCGATTCCCAAGAACGCCATACCATTTACAGGTCCGTGTAAGCTACACTTATTGTTTTATATTTAATAATGATGTTGGACAACCTTTATTTTGAGTAAATTTTCTTTATTTTGCCGTTATACGTGGAAATAACGTCAAGACCGCAAGCGTCAACCGCAAATTTTGTATGTAGCATTTTGCTGACATGCAATCCCAAGAAGACTATATGCTTTTTCTGAGGTTCAACATGATGGATAGGGTTTTATAATCAACCGCGCATGTAAAACATGCTTGGAAAGGGCACCGCCGAACGCTTTCTTTACCCTTAAAAGTTGAAATAACATCAAAACCGTGAGTTCAAATCCAAAATTTCTTCTGTGGTCCTGTGCAGGGTTCGATTCCCAAGAACGCCATACCATTTACAGGTCCGTGTAAGCTACACTTATTGTTTTATATTTAATAATGATGTTGGACAACCTTTATTTTGAGTAAATTTTCTTTATTTTGCCGTTATACGTGGAAATAACGTCAAGACCGCAAGCGTCAACCGCAAATTTTGTATGTAGCATTTTGCTGACCTGCAATCCCAAGAAGACTATATGCTTTTTCTGAGGTTCAACATGATGGATAGGGTTTTATAATCAACCGCGCATGTAAAACATGCTTGGAAAGGGCACCGCCGAACGCTTTCTTTACCCTTAAAAGTTGAAATAACATCAAAACCGTGAGTTCAAATCCAAAATTTCTTCTGTGGTCCTGTGCAGGGTTCGATTCCCAAGAACGCCATACCATTTCCAGGTCCGTGTAAGCTACACTTATTGTTTTATATTTAATAATGATGTTGGACAACCTTTATTTTGAGTAAATTTTCTTTATTTTGCCGTTATACGTGGAAATAACGTCAAGACCGCACGCGTCAACCGCAAATTTTGTATGTAGCATTTTGCTGACATGCAATCCCAAGAAGACTATATGCTTTTTCTGAGGTTCAACATGATGGATAGGGTTTTATAATCAACCGCGCATGTAAAACATGCTTGGAAAGGGCACCGCCGAACGCTTTCTTTACCCTTAAAAGTTGAAATAACATCAAAACCGTGAGTTCAAATCCAAAATTTCTTATGTGGTCCTGTGCAGGGTTCGATTCCCAAGAACGCCATACTATTTCCAGGTCCGTGTAAGCTACACTTATTGTTTTATATTTAATAATGATGTTGGACAACCTTTATTTTGAGTAAATTTTCTTTATTTTGCCGTTATACGTGGAAATAACGTCAAGACCGCACGCGTCAACCGCAAATTTTGTATGTAGCATTTTGCTGACATGCAATCCCAAGAAGACTATATGCTTTTTCTGAGGTTCAACATGATGGATAGGGTTTTATAATCAACCGCGCATGTAAAACATGCTTGGAAAGGGCACCGCCGAACGCTTTCTTTACCCTTAAAAGTTGAAATAACATCAAAACCGTGAGTTCAAATCCAAAATTTCTTCTGTGGTCCTGTGCAGGGTTCGATTCCCAAGAACGCCATACTATTTTCAGGTCCGTGTAAGCTACACTTATTGTTTTATATTTAATAATGATGTTGGACAACCTTTATTTTGAGTAAATTTTCTTTATTTTGCCGTTATACGTGGAAATAACGTCAAGACCGCAAGCGTCAACCGCAAATTTTGTATGTAGCATTTTGCTGACATGCAATCCCAAGAAGACTATATGCTTTTTCTGAGGTTCAACATGATGGATAGGGTTTTATAATCAACCGCGCATGTAAAACATGCTTGGAAAGGGCACCGCCGAACGCTTTCTTTACCCTTAAAAGTTGAAATAACATCAAAACCGTGAGTTCAAATCCAAAATTTCTTATGTGGTCCTGTGCAGGGTTCGATTCCCAAGAACGCCATACCATTTACAGGTCCGTGTAAGCTACACTTATTGTTTTATATTTAATAATGATGTTGGACAACCTTTATTTTGAGTAAATTTTCTTTATTTTGCCGTTATACGTGGAAATAACGTCAAGACCGCAAGCGTCAACCGCAAATTTTGTATGTAGCATTTTGCTGACATGCAATCCCAAGAAGACTATATGCTTTTTCTGAGGTTCAACATGATGGATAGGGTTTTATAATCAACCGCGCATGTAAAACATGCTTGGAAAGGGCACCGCCGAACGCTTTCTTTACCCTTAAAAGTTGAAATAACATCAAAACCGTGAGTTCAAATCCAAAATTTCTTATGTGGTCCTGTGCAGGGTTCGATTCCCAAGAACGCCATACCATTTCCAGGTCCGTGTAAGCTACACTTATTGTTTTATATTTAATAATGATGTTGGACGACCTTTATTTTGAGTAAATTTTCTTTATTTTGCCGTTATACGTGGAAATAACGTCAAGACCGCAAGCGTCAACCGCAAATTTTGTATGTAGCATTTTGCTGACATGCAATCCCAAGAAGACTATATGCTTTTTCTGAGGTTCAACATGATGGATAGGGTTTTATAATCAACCGCGCATGTAAAACATGCTTGGAAAGGGCACCGCCGAACGCTTTCTTTACCCTTAAAAGTTGAAATAACATCAAAACCGTGAGTTCAAATCCAAAATTTCTTATGTGGTCCTGTGCAGGGTTCGATTCCCAAGAACGCCATACTATTTCCAGGTCCGTGTAAGCTACACTTATTGTTTTATATTTAATAATGATGTTGGACGACCTTTATTTTGAGTAAATTTTCTTTATTTTGCCGTTATACGTGGAAATAACGTCAAGACCGCAAGCGTCAACCGCAAATTTTGTATGTAGCATTTTGCTGACATGCAATCCCAAGAAGACTATATGCTTTTTCTGAGGTTCAACATGATGGATAGGGTTTTATAATCAACCGCGCATGTAAAACATGCTTGGAAAGGGCACCGCCGAACGCTTTCTTTACCCTTAAAAGTTGAAATAACATCAAAACCGTGAGTTCAAATCCAAAATTTCTTATGTGGTCCTGTGCAGGGTTCGATTCCCAAGAACGCCATACTATTTCCAGGTCCGTGTAAGCTACACTTATTGTTTTATATTTAATAATGATGTTGGACAACCTTTATTTTGAGTAAATTTTCTTTATTTTGCCGTTATACGTGGAAATAACGTCAAGACCGCAAGCGTCAACCGCAAATTTTGTATGTAGCATTTTGCTGACATGCAATCCCAAGAAGACTATATGCTTTTTCTGAGGTTCAACATGATGGATAGGGTTTTATAATCAACCGCGCATGTAAAACATGCTTGGAAAGGGCACCGCCGAACGCTTTCTTTACCCTTAAAAGTTGAAATAACATCAAAACCGTGAGTTCAAATCCAAAATTTCTTATGTGGTCCTGTGCAGGGTTCGATTCCCAAGAACGCCATACTATTTCCAGGTCCGTGTAAGCTACACTTATTGTTTTATATTTAATAATGATGTTGGACAACCTTTATTTTGAGTAAATTTTCTTTATTTTGCCGTTATACGTGGAAATAACGTCAAGACCGCAAGCGTCAACCGCAAATTTTGTATGTAGCATTTTGCTGACCTGCAATCCCAAGAAGACTATATGCTTTTTCTGAGGTTCAACATGATGGATAGGGTTTTATAATCAACCGCGCATGTAAAACATGCTTGGAAAGGGCACCGCCGAACGCTTTCTTTACCCTTAAAAGTTGAAATAACATCAAAACCGTGAGTTCAAATCCAAAATTTCTTCTGTGGTCCTGTGCAGGGTTCGATTCCCAAGAACGCCATACTATTTTCAGGTCCGTGTAAGCTACACTTATTGTTTTATATTTAATAATGATGTTGGACAACCTTTATTTTGAGTAAATTTTCTTTATTTTGCCGTTATACGTGGAAATAACGTCAAGACCGCAAGCGTCAACCGCAAATTTTGTATGTAGCATTTTGCTGACATGCAATCCCAAGAAGACTATATGCTTTTTCTGAGGTTCAACATGATGGATAGGGTTTTATAATCAACCGCGCATGTAAAACATGCTTGGAAAGGGCACCGCCGAACGCTTTCTTTACCCTTAAAAGTTGAAATAACATCAAAACCGTGAGTTCAAATCCAAAATTTCTTCTGTGGTCCTGTGCAGGGTTCGATTCCCAAGAACGCCATACTATTTTCAGGTCCGTGTAAGCTACACTTATTGTTTTATATTTAATAATGATGTTGGACAACCTTTATTTTGAGTAAATTTTCTTTATTTTGCCGTTATACGTGGAAATAACGTCAAGACCGCAAGCGTCAACCGCAAATTTTGTATGTAGCATTTTGCTGACATGCAATCCCAAGAAGACTATATGCTTTTTCTGAGGTTCAACATGATGGATAGGGTTTTATAATCAACCGCGCATGTAAAACATGCTTGGAAAGGGCACCGCCGAACGCTTTCTTTACCCTTAAAAGTTGAAATAACATCAAAACCGTGAGTTCAAATCCAAAATTTCTTCTGTGGTCCTGTGCAGGGTTCGATTCCCAAGAACGCCATACCATTTACAGGTCCGTGTAAGCTACACTTATTGTTTTATATTTAATAATGATGTTGGACAACCTTTATTTTGAGTAAATTTTCTTTATTTTGCCGTTATACGTGGAAATAACGTCAAGACCGCAAGCGTCAACCGCAAATTTTGTATGTAGCATTTTGCTGACATGCAATCCCAAGAAGACTATATGCTTTTTCTGAGGTTCAACATGATGGATAGGGTTTTATAATCAACCGCGCATGTAAAACATGCTTGGAAAGGGCACCGCCGAACGCTTTCTTTACCCTTAAAAGTTGAAATAACATCAAAACCGTGAGTTCAAACCGGAAATTTCTTCTGTGGTCCTGTGCAGGGTTCGATTCCCAAGAACGCCATACCATTTCCAGGTCCCTGTAAGCTACACTTATTGTTTTATATTTAATAATGATGTTGGACAACCTTTATTTTGAGTAAATTTTCTTTATTTTGCCGTTATACGTGGAAATAACGTCAAGACCGCAAGCGTCAACCGCAAATTTTGTATGTAGCATTTTGCTGACCTGCAATCCCAAGAAGACTATATGCTTTTTCTGAGGTTCAACATGATGGATAGGGTTTTATAATCAACCGCGCATGTAAAACATGCTTGGAAAGGGCACCGCCGAACGCTTTCTTTACCCTTAAAAGTTGAAATAACATCAAAACCGTGAGTTCAAATCCAAAATTTCTTATGTGGTCCTGTGCAGGGTTCGATTCCCAAGAACGCCATACTATTTCCAGGTCCGTGTAAGCTACACTTATTGTTTTATATTTAATAATGATGTTGGACAACCTTTATTTTGAGTAAATTTTCTTTATTTTGCCGTTATACGTGGAAATAACGTCAAGACCGCAAGCGTCAACCGCAAATTTTGTATGTAGCATTTTGCTGACATGCAATCCCAAGAAGACTATATGCTTTTTCTGAGGTTCAACATGATGGATAGGGTTTTATAATCAACCGCGCATGTAAAACATGCTTGGAAAGGGCACCGCCGAACGCTTTCTTTACCCTTAAAAGTTGAAATAACATCAAAACCGTGAGTTCAAATCCAAAATTTCTTATGTGGTCCTGTGCAGGGTTCGATTCCCAAGAACGCCATACTATTTCCAGGTCCCTGTAAGCTACACTTATTGTTTTATATTTAATAATGATGTTGGACGACCTTTATTTTGAGTAAATTTTCTTTATTTTGCCGTTATACGTGGAAATAACGTCAAGACCGCAAGCGTCAACCGCAAATTTTGTATGTAGCATTTTGCTGACATGCAATCCCAAGAAGACTATATGCTTTTTCTGAGGTTCAACATGATGGATAGGGTTTTATAATCAACCGCGCATGTAAAACATGCTTGGAAAGGGCACCGCCGAACGCTTTCTTTACCCTTAAAAGTTGAAATAACATCAAAACCGTGAGTTCAAATCCAAAATTTCTTCTGTGGTCCTGTGCAGGGTTCGATTCCCAAGAACGCCATACCATTTACAGGTCCGTGTAAGCTACACTTATTGTTTTATATTTAATAATGATGTTGGACAACCTTTATTTTGAGTAAATTTTCTTTATTTTGCCGTTATACGTGGAAATAACGTCAAGACCGCAAGCGTCAACCGCAAATTTTGTATGTAGCATTTTGCTGACATGCAATCCCAAGAAGACTATATGCTTTTTCTGAGGTTCAACATGATGGATAGGGTTTTATAATCAACCGCGCATGTAAAACATGCTTGGAAAGGGCACCGCCGAACGCTTTCTTTACCCTTAAAAGTTGAAATAACATCAAAACCGTGAGTTCAAATCCAAAATTTCTTATGTGGTCCTGTGCAGGGTTCGATTCCCAAGAACGCCATACTATTTCCAGGTCCGTGTAAGCTACACTTATTGTTTTATATTTAATAATGATGTTGGACAACCTTTATTTTGAGTAAATTTTCTTTATTTTGCCGTTATACGTGGAAATAACGTCAAGACCGCAAGCGTCAACCGCAAATTTTGTATGTAGCATTTTGCTGACATGCAATCCCAAGAAGACTATATGCTTTTTCTGAGGTTCAACATGATGGATAGGGTTTTATAATCAACCGCGCATGTAAAACATGCTTGGAAAGGGCACCGCCGAACGCTTTCTTTACCCTTAAAAGTTGAAATAACATCAAAACCGTGAGTTCAAATCCAAAATTTCTTATGTGGTCCTGTGCAGGGTTCGATTCCCAAGAACGCCATACTATTTCCAGGTCCGTGTAAGCTACACTTATTGTTTTATATTTAATAATGATGTTGGACAACCTTTATTTTGAGTAAATTTTCTTTATTTTGCCGTTATACGTGGAAATAACGTCAAGACCGCAAGCGTCAACCGCAAATTTTGTATGTAGCATTTTGCTGACATGCAATCCCAAGAAGACTATATGCTTTTTCTGAGGTTCAACATGATGGATAGGGTTTTATAATCAACCGCGCATGTAAAACATGCTTGGAAAGGGCACCGCCGAACGCTTTCTTTACCCTTAAAAGTTGAAATAACATCAAAACCGTGAGTTCAAATCCAAAATTTCTTCTGTGGTCCTGTGCAGGGTTCGATTCCCAAGAACGCCATACCATTTCCAGGTCCCTGTAAGCTACACTTATTGTTTTATATTTAATAATGATGTTGGACAACCTTTATTTTGAGTAAATTTTCTTTATTTTGCCGTTATACGTGGAAATAACGTCAAGACCGCAAGCGTCAACCGCAAATTTTGTATGTAGCATTTTGCTGACATGCAATCCCAAGAAGACTATATGCTTTTTCTGAGGTTCAACATGATGGATAGGGTTTTATAATCAACCGCGCATGTAAAACATGCTTGGAAAGGGCACCGCCGAACGCTTTCTTTACCCTTAAAAGTTGAAATAACATCAAAACCGTGAGTTCAAACCGGAAATTTCTTCTGTGGTCCTGTGCAGGGTTCGATTCCCAAGAACGCCATACTATTTCCAGGTCCCTGTAAGCTACACTTATTGTTTTATATTTAATAATGATGTTGGACAACCTTTATTTTGAGTAAATTTTCTTTATTTTGCCGTTATACGTGGAAATAACGTCAAGACCGCAAGCGTCAACCGCAAATTTTGTATGTAGCATTTTGCTGACATGCAATCCCAAGAAGACTATATGCTTTTTCTGAGGTTCAACATGATGGATAGGGTTTTATAATCAACCGCGCATGTAAAACATGCTTGGAAAGGGCACCGCCGAACGCTTTCTTTACCCTTAAAAGTTGAAATAACATCAAAACCGTGAGTTCAAACCGGAAATTTCTTCTGTGGTCCTGTGCAGGGTTCGATTCCCAAGAACGCCATACTATTTCCAGGTCCCTGTAAGCTACACTTATTGTTTTATATTTAATAATGATGTTGGACGACCTTTATTTTGAGTAAATTTTCTTTATTTTGCCGTTATACGTGGAAATAACGTCAAGACCGCAAGCGTCAACCGCAAATTTTGTATGTAGCATTTTGCTGACATGCAATCCCAAGAAGACTATATGCTTTTTCTGAGGTTCAACATGATGGATAGGGTTTTATAATCAACCGCGCATGTAAAACATGCTTGGAAAGGGCACCGCCGAACGCTTTCTTTACCCTTAAAAGTTGAAATAACATCAAAACCGTGAGTTCAAATCCAAAATTTCTTCTGTGGTCCTGTGCAGGGTTCGATTCCCAAGAACGCCATACTATTTCCAGGTCCCTGTAAGCTACACTTATTGTTTTATATTTAATAATGATGTTGGACAACCTTTATTTTGAGTAAATTTTCTTTATTTTGCCGTTATACGTGGAAATAACGTCAAGACCGCAAGCGTCAACCGCAAATTTTGTATGTAGCATTTTGCTGACATGCAATCCCAAGAAGACTATATGCTTTTTCTGAGGTTCAACATGATGGATAGGGTTTTATAATCAACCGCGCATGTAAAACATGCTTGGAAAGGGCACCGCCGAACGCTTTCTTTACCCTTAAAAGTTGAAATAACATCAAAACCGTGAGTTCAAATCCAAAATTTCTTCTGTGGTCCTGTGCAGGGTTCGATTCCCAAGAACGCCATACTATTTCCAGGTCCCTGTAAGCTACACTTATTGTTTTATATTTAATAATGATGTTGGACGACCTTTATTTTGAGTAAATTTTCTTTATTTTGCCGTTATACGTGGAAATAACGTCAAGACCGCAAGCGTCAACCGCAAATTTTGTATGTAGCATTTTGCTGACATGCAATCCCAAGAAGACTATATGCTTTTTCTGAGGTTCAACATGATGGATAGGGTTTTATAATCAACCGCGCATGTAAAACATGCTTGGAAAGGGCACCGCCGAACGCTTTCTTTACCCTTAAAAGTTGAAATAACATCAAAACCGTGATTTCAAACCGATAATTTCTTCTGTGGTCCTGTGCAGGGTTCGATTCCCAAGAACGCCATACTATTTTCAGGTCCGTGTAAGCTACACTTATTGTTTTATATTTAATAATGATGTTGGACAACCTTTATTTTGAGTAAATTTTCTTTATTTTGCCGTTATACGTGGAAATAACGTCAAGACCGCAAGCGTCAACCGCAAATTTTGTATGTAGCATTTTGCTGACATGCAATCCCAAGAAGACTATATGCTTTTTCTGAGGTTCAACATGATGGATAGGGTTTTATAATCAACCGCGCATGTAAAACATGCTTGGAAAGGGCACCGCCGAACGCTTTCTTTACCCTTAAAAGTTGAAATAACATCAAAACCGTGAGTTCAAATCCAAAATTTCTTCTGTGGTCCTGTGCAGGGTTCGATTCCCAAGAACGCCATACTATTTCCAGGTCCCTGTAAGCTACACTTATTGTTTTATATTTAATAATGATGTTGGACAACCTTTATTTTGAGTAAATTTTCTTTATTTTGCCGTTATACGTGGAAATAACGTCAAGACCGCAAGCGTCAACCGCAAATTTTGTATGTAGCATTTTGCTGACATGCAATCCCAAGAAGACTATATGCTTTTTCTGAGGTTCAACATGATGGATAGGGTTTTATAATCAACCGCGCATGTAAAACATGCTTGGAAAGGGCACCGCCGAACGCTTTCTTTACCCTTAAAAGTTGAAATAACATCAAAACCGTGAGTTCAAATCCAAAATTTCTATGTGGTCCTGTGCAGGGTTCGATTCCCAAGAACGCCATACCATTTACAGGTCCGTGTAAGCTACACTTATTGTTTTATATTTAATAATGATGTTGGACAACCTTTATTTTGAGTAAATTTTCTTTATTTTGCCGTTATACGTGGAAATAACGTCAAGACCGCAAGCGTCAACCGCAAATTTTGTATGTAGCATTTTGCTGACATGCAATCCCAAGAAGACTATATGCTTTTTCTGAGGTTCAACATGATGGATAGGGTTTTATAATCAACCGCGCATGTAAAACATGCTTGGAAAGGGCACCGCCGAACGCTTTCTTTACCCTTAAAAGTTGAAATAACATCAAAACCGTGAGTTCAAACCGGAAATTTCTTCTGTGGTCCTGTGCAGGGTTCGATTCCCAAGAACGCCATACTATTTCCAGGTCCCTGTAAGCTACACTTATTGTTTTATATTTAATAATGATGTTGGACGACCTTTATTTTGAGTAAATTTTCTTTATTTTGCCGTTATACGTGGAAATAACGTCAAGACCGCAAGCGTCAACCGCAAATTTTGTATGTAGCATTTTGCTGACATGCAATCCCAAGAAGACTATATGCTTTTTCTGAGGTTCAACATGATGGATAGGGTTTTATAATCAACCGCGCATGTAAAACATGCTTGGAAAGGGCACCGCCGAACGCTTTCTTTACCCTTAAAAGTTGAAATAACATCAAAACCGTGAGTTCAAATCCAAAATTTCTTATGTGGTCCTGTGCAGGGTTCGATTCCCAAGAACGCCATACTATTTCCAGGTCCCTGTAAGCTACACTTATTGTTTTATATTTAATAATGATGTTGGACAACCTTTATTTTGAGTAAATTTTCTTTATTTTGCCGTTATACGTGGAAATAACGTCAAGACCGCAAGCGTCAACCGCAAATTTTGTATGTAGCATTTTGCTGACATGCAATCCCAAGAAGACTATATGCTTTTTCTGAGGTTCAACATGATGGATAGGGTTTTATAATCAACCGCGCATGTAAAACATGCTTGGAAAGGGCACCGCCGAACGCTTTCTTTACCTTTAAAAGTTGAAATAACATCAAAACCGTGAGTTCAAATCCAAAATTTCTTCTGTGGTCCTGTGCAGGGTTCGATTCCCAAGAATGCCATACTATTTCCAGGTCCGTGTAAGCTACACTTATTGTTTTATATTTAATAATGATGTTGGACAACCTTTATTTTGAGTAAATTTTCTTTATTTTGCCGTTATACGTGGAAATAACGTCAAGACCGCAAGCGTCAACCGCAAATTTTGTATGTAGCATTTTGCTGACCTGCAATCCCAAGAAGACTATATGCTTTTTCTGAGGTTCAACATGATGGATAGGGTTTTATAATCAACCGCGCATGTAAAACATGCTTGGAAAGGGCACCGCCGAACGCTTTCTTTACCCTTAAAAGTTGAAATAACATCAAAACCGTGAGTTCAAATCCAAAATTTCTTATGTGGTCCTGTGCAGGGTTCGATTCCCAAGAACGCCATACTATTTCCAGGTCCCTGTAAGCTACACTTATTGTTTTATATTTAATAATGATGTTGGACAACCTTTATTTTGAGTAAATTTTCTTTATTTTGCCGTTATACGTGGAAATAACGTCAAGACCGCAAGCGTCAACCGCAAATTTTGTATGTAGCATTTTGCTGACATGCAATCCCAAGAAGACTATATGCTTTTTCTGAGGTTCAACATGATGGATAGGGTTTTATAATCAACCGCGCATGTAAAACATGCTTGGAAAGGGCACCGCCGAACGCTTTCTTTACCCTTAAAAGTTGAAATAACATCAAAACCGTGATTTCAAACCGATAATTTCTTCTGTGGTCCTGTGCAGGGTTCGATTCCCAAGAACGCCATACTATTTTCAGGTCCCTGTAAGCTACACTTATTGTTTTATATTTAATAATGATGTTGGACAACCTTTATTTTGAGTAAATTTTCTTTATTTTGCCGTTATACGTGGAAATAACGTCAAGACCGCAAGCGTCAACCGCAAATTTTGTATGTAGCATTTTGCTGACATGCAATCCCAAGAAGACTATATGCTTTTTCTGAGGTTCAACATGATGGATAGGGTTTTATAATCAACCGCGCATGTAAAACATGCTTGGAAAGGGCACCGCCGAACGCTTTCTTTACCCTTAAAAGTTGAAATAACATCAAAACCGTGAGTTCAAATCCAAAATTTCTTATGTGGTCCTGTGCAGGGTTCGATTCCCAAGAACGCCATACTATTTCCAGGTCCGTGTAAGCTACACTTATTGTTTTATATTTAATAATGATGTTGGACAACCTTTATTTTGAGTAAATTTTCTTTATTTTGCCGTTATACGTGGAAATAACGTCAAGACCGCAAGCGTCAACCGCAAATTTTGTATGTAGCATTTTGCTGACATGCAATCCCAAGAAGACTATATGCTTTTTCTGAGGTTCAACATGATGGATAGGGTTTTATAATCAACCGCGCATGTAAAACATGCTTGGAAAGGGCACCGCCGAACGCTTTCTTTACCCTTAAAAGTTGAAATAACATCAAAACCGTGAGTTCAAATCCAAAATTTCTTATGTGGTCCTGTGCAGGGTTCGATTCCCAAGAACGCCATACTATTTCCAGGTCCCTGTAAGCTACACTTATTGTTTTATATTTAATAATGATGTTGGACAACCTTTATTTTGAGTAAATTTTCTTTATTTTGCCGTTATACGTGGAAATAACGTCAAGACCGCAAGCGTCAACCGCAAATTTTGTATGTAGCATTTTGCTGACATGCAATCCCAAGAAGACTATATGCTTTTTCTGAGGTTCAACATGATGGATAGGGTTTTATAATCAACCGCGCATGTAAAACATGCTTGGAAAGGGCACCGCCGAACGCTTTCTTTACCCTTAAAAGTTGAAATAACATCAAAACCGTGAGTTCAAATCCAAAATTTCTTCTGTGGTCCTGTGCAGGGTTCGATTCCCAAGAACGCCATACTATTTCCAGGTCCCTGTAAGCTACACTTATTGTTTTATATTTAATAATGATGTTGGACAACCTTTATTTTGAGTAAATTTTCTTTATTTTGCCGTTATACGTGGAAATAACGTCAAGACCGCAAGCGTCAACCGCAAATTTTGTATGTAGCATTTTGCTGACCTGCAATCCCAAGAAGACTATATGCTTTTTCTGAGGTTCAACATGATGGATAGGGTTTTATAATCAACCGCGCATGTAAAACATGCTTGGAAAGGGCACCGCCGAACGCTTTCTTTACCCTTAAAAGTTGAAATAACATCAAAACCGTGATTTCAAACCGATAATTGTTCTGTGGTCCTGTGCAGGGTTCGATTACCAAGAACGCCATACTATTTTCAGGTCCGTGTATGCTACACTTATTGTTTTATATTTAATAATGATGTTGGACAACCTTTATTTTGAGTAAATTTTCTTTATTTTGCCGTTATACGTGGAAATAACGTCAAGACCGCAAGCGTCAACCGCAAATTTTGTATGTAGCATTTTGCTGACCTGCAATCCCAAGAAGACTATATGCTTTTTCTGAGGTTCAACATGATGGATAGGGTTTTATAATCAACCGCGCATGTAAAACATGCTTGGAAAGGGCACCGCCGAACGCTTTCTTTACCCTTAAAAGTTGAAATAACATCAAAACCGTGAGTTCAAATCCAAAATTTCTTATGTGGTCCTGTGCAGGGTTCGATTCCCAAGAACGCCATACTATTTCCAGGTCCGTGTAAGCTACACTTATTGTTTTATATTTAATAATGATGTTGGACAACCTTTATTTTGAGTAAATTTTCTTTATTTTGCCGTTATACGTGGAAATAACGTCAAGACCGCAAGCGTCAACCGCAAATTTTGTATGTAGCATTTTGCTGACATGCAATCCCAAGAAGACTATATGCTTTTTCTGAGGTTCAACATGATGGATAGGGTTTTATAATCAACCGCGCATGTAAAACATGCTTGGAAAGGGCACCGCCGAACGCTTTCTTTACCCTTAAAAGTTGAAATAACATCAAAACCGTGAGTTCAAATCCAAAATTTCTTATGTGGTCCTGTGCAGGGTTCGATTCCCAAGAACGCCATACTATTTCCAGGTCCCTGTAAGCTACACTTATTGTTTTATATTTAATAATGATGTTGGACAACCTTTATTTTGAGTAAATTTTCTTTATTTTGCCGTTATACGTGGAAATAACGTCAAGACCGCAAGCGTCAACCGCAAATTTTGTATGTAGCATTTTGCTGACCTGCAATCCCAAGAAGACTATATGCTTTTTCTGAGGTTCAACATGATGGATAGGGTTTTATAATCAACCGCGCATGTAAAACATGCTTGGAAAGGGCACCGCCGAACGCTTTCTTTACCCTTAAAAGTTGAAATAACATCAAAACCGTGAGTTCAAATCCAAAATTTCTTATGTGGTCCTGTGCAGGGTTCGATTCCCAAGAACGCCATACTATTTCCAGGTCCCTGTAAGCTACACTTATTGTTTTATATTTAATAATGATGTTGGACAACCTTTATTTTGAGTAAATTTTCTTTATTTTGCCGTTATACGTGGAAATAACGTCAAGACCGCAAGCGTCAACCGCAAATTTTGTATGTAGCATTTTGCTGACCTGCAATCCCAAGAAGACTATATGCTTTTTCTGAGGTTCAACATGATGGATAGGGTTTTATAATCAACCGCGCATGTAAATCATGCTTGGAAAATGGCACCGCCGAACGCTTTCTTTACCCTTAAAAGTTGAAATAACATCAAAACCGTGAGTTCAAATCCAAAATTTCTTATGTGGTCCTGTGCAGGGTTCGATTCCCAAGAACGCCATACTATTTCCAGGTCCGTGTAAGCTACACTTATTGTTTTATATTTAATAATGATGTTGGACAACCTTTATTTTGAGTAAATTTTCTTTATTTTGCCGTTATACGTGGAAATAACGTCAAGACCGCAAGCGTCAACCGCAAATTTTGTATGTAGCATTTTGCTGACCTGCAATCCCAAGAAGACTATATGCTTTTTCTGAGGTTCAACATGATGGATAGGGTTTTATAATCAACCGCGCATGTAAAACATGCTTGGAAAGGGCACCGCCGAACGCTTTCTTTACCCTTAAAAGTTGAAATAACATCAAAACCGTGAGTTCAAATCCAAAATTTCTTATGTGGTCCTGTGCAGGGTTCGATTCCCAAGAACGCCATACTATTTCCAGGTCCCTGTAAGCTACACTTATTGTTTTATATTTAATAATGATGTTGGACGACCTTTATTTTGAGTAAATTTTCTTTATTTTGCCGTTATACGTGGAAATAACGTCAAGACCGCAAGCGTCAACCGCAAATTTTGTATGTAGCATTTTGCTGACCTGCAATCCCAAGAAGACTATATGCTTTTTCTGAGGTTCAACATGATGGATAGGGTTTTATAATCAACCGCGCATGTAAAACATGCTTGGAAAGGGCACCGCCGAACGCTTTCTTTACCCTTAAAAGTTGAAATAACATCAAAACCGTGAGTTCAAATCCAAAATTTCTTATGTGGTCCTGTGCAGGGTTCGATTCCCAAGAACGCCATACTATTTCCAGGTCCCTGTAAGCTACACTTATTGTTTTATATTTAATAATGATGTTGGACAACCTTTATTTTGAGTAAATTTTCTTTATTTTGCCGTTATACGTGGAAATAACGTCAAGACCGCAAGCGTCAACCGCAAATTTTGTATGTAGCATTTTGCTGACATGCAATCCCAAGAAGACTATATGCTTTTTCTGAGGTTCAACATGATGGATAGGGTTTTATAATCAACCGCGCATGTAAAACATGCTTGGAAAGGGCACCGCCGAACGCTTTCTTTACCCTTAAAAGTTGAAATAACATCAAAACCGTGAGTTCAAATCCAAAATTTCTTATGTGGTCCTGTGCAGGGTTCGATTCCCAAGAACGCCATACTATTTCCAGGTCCGTGTAAGCTACACTTATTGTTTTATATTTAATAATGATGTTGGACAACCTTTATTTTGAGTAAATTTTCTTTATTTTGCCGTTATACGTGGAAATAACGTCAAGACCGCAAGCGTCAACCGCAAATTTTGTATGTAGCATTTTGCTGACATGCAATCCCAAGAAGACTATATGCTTTTTCTGAGGTTCAACATGATGGATAGGGTTTTATAATCAACCGCGCATGTAAAACATGCTTGGAAAGGGCACCGCCGAACGCTTTCTTTACCCTTAAAAGTTGAAATAACATCAAAACCGTGAGTTCAAATCCAAAATTTCTTCTGTGGTCCTGTGCAGGGTTCGATTCCCAAGAACGCCATACTATTTCCAGGTCCCTGTAAGCTACACTTATTGTTTTATATTTAATAATGATGTTGGACAACCTTTATTTTGAGTAAATTTTCTTTATTTTGCCGTTATACGTGGAAATAACGTCAAGACCGCAAGCGTCAACCGCAAATTTTGTATGTAGCATTTTGCTGACATGCAATCCCAAGAAGACTATATGCTTTTTCTGAGGTTCAACATGATGGATAGGGTTTTATAATCAACCGCGCATGTAAATCATGCTTGGAAAGGGCACCGCCGAACGCTTTCTTTACCCTTAAAAGTTGAAATAACATCAAAACCGTGAGTTCAAATCCAAAATTTCTTATGTGGTCCTGTGCAGGGTTCGATTCCCAAGAATGCCATACTATTTCCAGGTCCGTGTAAGCTACACTTATTGTTTTATATTTAATAATGATGTTGGACAACCTTTATTTTGAGTAAATTTTCTTTATTTTGCCGTTATACGTGGAAATAACGTCAAGACCGCAAGCGTCAACCGCAAATTTTGTATGTAGCATTTTGCTGACATGCAATCCCAAGAAGACTATATGCTTTTTCTGAGGTTCAACATGATGGATAGGGTTTTATAATCAACCGCGCATGTAAAACATGCTTGGAAAGGGCACCGCCGAACGCTTTCTTTACCCTTAAAAGTTGAAATAACATCAAAACCGTGAGTTCAAATCCAAAATTTCTTATGTGGTCCTGTGCAGGGTTCGATTCCCAAGAACGCCATACTATTTCCAGGTCCGTGTAAGCTACACTTATTGTTTTATATTTAATAATGATGTTGGACGACCTTTATTTTGAGTAAATTTTCTTTATTTTGCCGTTATACGTGGAAATAACGTCAAGACCGCAAGCGTCAACCGCAAATTTTGTATGTAGCATTTTGCTGACATGCAATCCCAAGAAGACTATATGCTTTTTCTGAGGTTCAACATGATGGATAGGGTTTTATAATCAACCGCGCATGTAAAACATGCTTGGAAAGGGCACCGCCGAACGCTTTCTTTACCCTTAAAAGTTGAAATAACATCAAAACCGTGAGTTCAAATCCAAAATTTCTTATGTGGTCCTGTGCAGGGTTCGATTCCCAAGAACGCCATACTATTTCCAGGTCCCTGTAAGCTACACTTATTGTTTTATATTTAATAATGATGTTGGACAACCTTTATTTTGAGTAAATTTTCTTTATTTTGCCGTTATACGTGGAAATAACGTCAAGACCGCAAGCGTCAACCGCAAATTTTGTATGTAGCATTTTGCTGACCTGCAATCCCAAGAAGACTATATGCTTTTTCTGAGGTTCAACATGATGGATAGGGTTTTATAATCAACCGCGCATGTAAAACATGCTTGGAAAGGGCACCGCCGAACGCTTTCTTTACCCTTAAAAGTTGAAATAACATCAAAACCGTGAGTTCAAATCCAAAATTTCTTATGTGGTCCTGTGCAGGGTTCGATTCCCAAGAACGCCATACTATTTCCAGGTCCGTGTAAGCTACACTTATTGTTTTATATTTAATAATGATGTTGGACAACCTTTATTTTGAGTAAATTTTCTTTATTTTGCCGTTATACGTGGAAATAACGTCAAGACCGCAAGCGTCAACCGCAAATTTTGTATGTAGCATTTTGCTGACCTGCAATCCCAAGAAGACTATATGCTTTTTCTGAGGTTCAACATGATGGATAGGGTTTTATAATCAACCGCGCATGTAAAACATGCTTGGAAAGGGCACCGCCGAACGCTTTCTTTACCCTTAAAAGTTGAAATAACATCAAAACCGTGAGTTCAAATCCAAAATTTCTTATGTGGTCCTGTGCAGGGTTCGATTCCCAAGAACGCCATACTATTTCCAGGTCCGTGTAAGCTACACTTATTGTTTTATATTTAATAATGATGTTGGACAACCTTTATTTTGAGTAAATTTTCTTTATTTTGCCGTTATACGTGGAAATAACGTCAAGACCGCAAGCGTCAACCGCAAATTTTGTATGTAGCATTTTGCTGACCTGCAATCCCAAGAAGACTATATGCTTTTTCTGAGGTTCAACATGATGGATAGGGTTTTATAATCAACCGCGCATGTAAAACATGCTTGGAAAGGGCACCGCCGAACGCTTTCTTTACCCTTAAAAGTTGAAATAACATCAAAACCGTGAGTTCAAATCCAAAATTTCTTATGTGGTCCTGTGCAGGGTTCGATTCCCAAGAACGCCATACTATTTCCAGGTCCCTGTAAGCTACACTTATTGTTTTATATTTAATAATGATGTTGGACAACCTTTATTTTGAGTAAATTTTCTTTATTTTGCCGTTATACGTGGAAATAACGTCAAGACCGCAAGCGTCAACCGCAAATTTTGTATGTAGCATTTTGCTGACCTGCAATCCCAAGAAGACTATATGCTTTTTCTGAGGTTCAACATGATGGATAGGGTTTTATAATCAACCGCGCATGTAAAACATGCTTGGAAAGGGCACCGCCGAACGCTTTCTTTACCCTTAAAAGTTGAAATAACATCAAAACCGTGAGTTCAAATCCAAAATTTCTTATGTGGTCCTGTGCAGGGTTCGATTCCCAAGAACGCCATACTATTTCCAGGTCCCTGTAAGCTACACTTATTGTTTTATATTTAATAATGATGTTGGACAACCTTTATTTTGAGTAAATTTTCTTTATTTTGCCGTTATACGTGGAAATAACGTCAAGACCGCAAGCGTCAACCGCAAATTTTGTATGTAGCATTTTGCTGACATGCAATCCCAAGAAGACTATATGCTTTTTCTGAGGTTCAACATGATGGATAGGGTTTTATAATCAACCGCGCATGTAAAACATGCTTGGAAAGGGCACCGCCGAACGCTTTCTTTACCCTTAAAAGTTGAAATAACATCAAAACCGTGAGTTCAAATCCAAAATTTCTTATGTGGTCCTGTGCAGGGTTCGATTCCCAAGAACGCCATACTATTTCCAGGTCCCTGTAAGCTACACTTATTGTTTTATATTTAATAATGATGTTGGACAACCTTTATTTTGAGTAAATTTTCTTTATTTTGCCGTTATACGTGGAAATAACGTCAAGACCGCAAGCGTCAACCGCAAATTTTGTATGTAGCATTTTGCTGACCTGCAATCCCAAGAAGACTATATGCTTTTTCTGAGGTTCAACATGATGGATAGGGTTTTATAATCAACCGCGCATGTAAAACATGCTTGGAAAGGGCACCGCCGAACGCTTTCTTTACCCTTAAAAGTTGAAATAACATCAAAACCGTGAGTTCAAACCGGAAATTTCTTCTGTGGTCCTGTGTAGGGTTCGATTCCCAAGAACGCCATACCATTTCCAGGTCCGTGTAAGCTACACTTATTGTTTTATATTTAATAATGATGTTGGACAACCTTTATTTTGAGTAAATTTTCTTAATTTTGCCGTTATACGTGGAAATAACGTCAAGACCGCACGAGTAGTAATAATATGCAGGGTTGAAAACAGTAGAGCCATTGTTGTCCTATAGCTTAGTATTAGAAGGCTCACAGACACGTAAAGCTCCACCTCCTCTCTCATGTAAAGCACATACCTTATTTCTCTATATACTTCTACCAAATATGCTAATGAGTCAACTGGTGTATATAACTTAGTATTAGAAGGCTCAAATCACAACTCCACCTCTTGATTTTCTATATTTCATACCAAATATGCTAATGAACTAGCTGCTGTATAAAGCTTCGTATCACAACTCCACCTCTTGATTTTATATATTTCATACCAAATATGCTAATGAACTAGCTGCTGTATAAAGCTTCGTATTAAAAGGCTCAAAACACAACAACACCTCTTGATTTTCTATATTTCATGTCAAATATGCAAATGAGTTATCAGGTGTATATCATTTAGTATTAGAAGGTTCAAAACACAACACCACCTCTTGATTTTCTATATTTCATACCAAATATGCTAATGAGCTAGCTGCCGTATAAAGCTTAGTATTAGAAGGTACAAATCACAGTTCCACCTCTTGATTTTCTATATTTCATACCAAATATGCTATTAAGCTAGCGGTTGTATATTTCTCTATATCCACAAACATATAAATAAAACTAACTCAATACAATCCAATTTTTTCTTCACAAAACAACAATGGTAAAACAAATCAATTTTAATCATAGATGCATATTTATATACATGATTTTGACAATACTTTTGTTGCATTATTAAAGAGTATTTCAGCAATGTCCACATAATTCAACAATTTATAATTCAACTCTCATAGCATTCTGATATTAGTGATAGATAAACATCATTCATAAAAAAAATATTACAAGCATTCAAAAAAAAAAAAAAAGAACACGTATGTTTATATGACCTTAAAAGTAGGAAATTATTTTAATAAAACAAATGAACATATAAAACTTGTGCTGTATACAGAAGTTATCCATTGTATGACAGACATATACATATATTGAATGAGATACATGTTGTAACAGATGAATTTGACACAGTTGAACTAAAATTTACAGTTCAATTCAGTCCATGAATTAAATACAGTTTTAACCAACACAGCATAATTTACTAAATTGAAAATTAAAAAAAGAAAGCAAATTTTGTTTTCAAACAAACAATGGAATGTTGTTGCAAATTAATCATAACCTAACAAGTAGAAAAGAAATGAAAATAAACAGCAAATTTAACATTATGCAAATTTGTATAGAAATATTATTGACACAAGTTTCTACCATTTAATTGAACTAAATGTTTATTAGATTTTAAATTTTGATATAAGCTTAAAATTTTTACACTACAAACTACAAAGATAGACTGGTGCTGTTCATATATATATATACTTCATAATTAAAAATAATTGAGTATTGTTAGTGACTAAACATTTTTGACAAAGATTGATTGTAAGCATTTTCTAACATAAGGAGTTTATCACACTTGATCTCACTTCTGATTTTTTACTGAAGTTTGTGAATGGATGTTTTGTGTTTATGTACAAAGAAATTGTCATGTTATTTTTACTTCGATTTATGTATTTCAGATCAATATCCCATTATTGTACTAGTATATTATATATCTTTGGTAAAACTAACTTGCATTCCTAAATTTTTTAATATCAAATTAAAATATATAGTAAAGCATTCATTACAATAAGAATCAAACACAGGGATAAGAATATCTTGATAAGACAGCAAATTAAATACACATTCAAACTCAAATATTTCACGTCATAAACAATGTGCTTTTAAAAGACAAAAATTCAGGAAAATGTATACTGGTAAAGCATGATAGCTTAAGCTGTTAAAAAAAGCGAATACAAACTAGAAAAAAAAAAGTAAAATCACATCATTTCTTAAACAATTCTAATCATCAATTCCATATCTTATGGGTCTCTGCCTCAACCTCTTAGACCTTCTTACAATTACGGAAGGTGGGGTATTGATATTTTTGTTATTTATTCTTTTAAAGTATGTATTTGCTCTGCTTATTAAATCAATAAGCTCTAGCATACATAGTCTTATGTTTCTAATAACATTTCCCACTGTTGTTAGTATACCTATAATCAGTGTGATGACACCTGTTAAAGACAGAAATAATATAAGAAAATCAGTAAAAGTGATTGAAGCTCTTCAAGTCACAACAAAATACTAGAGGGAAATAATTGTAAATATATATAGGAATTTAGAAAACTAATATAATCATTCAAACCAATCAAATTTAAATTGAAATAAAAGGTGAAGAAGATAAAAGTACTTCATGATATTTTAAGTTGAAGTAAATAAGTGACCTTGACCTTTTAGAATGATTAAAGAAAATAAGGAGATATAAGTACTTTATGTTATTTTAACTTCTAGTTAATAAGTAACCTTGAGATATTGAAAATACATGATGTTGAATGGTCATTGTATAAAGGTTCTAGACCTATATTATTTTTGATAAGTACATGTACATGTATAATCAAATTCTGATCAAAGTTGTGAGAGATCTGTACTCAGAAGGTTGAAAAGAGGAATGGACAGATGTGCAGATGCAAGTGCAGACACAACAACAACTATGTGCTCTACAGATGTAATTCACCAAGCATAGAAACATTTTTACAATTCATGATCTGAAATATTATCTATAATATCATGCATTGCATCAAATCGAAATCTCATTTGTTGCACTCTATGAGGTAGTCGAGACTGGTTTACTGCTTGTCTTTTCCTTTTTACACAAGCAATGAAGAATGCAATTGTTATTACACATGAACTCAATACTGTGAGTGATGTGACGATTATGGATAAAGCTGAAAGCATAAATAAATATTACATGCTGTACAAAGTAAGCTGCGTTATATTTCAAGCTGTTTAGAAGCTGGGTAAATGCATTTCATAATGCAATGCATCTATAATGGAAAGCTATGCATTTGGATTATATTTTGTCCTTTTTTGTGATATGATATTTAATGCATACTGTTATAGTTATCCCTGGTGATAATGTTGATATGATGACAACAATAAGTGAAATATTGAAATAAAATTATTATAGTGCAACTTCATCATAAATTGGTTCATTGGGTCTTACATATCCCTCTGTGTCCGTCAATGATAGAGTTGAACCAGTAAATGTACATGCACTACTTTCATATCTACATATTCTTTTATTCAGATGTCTATATAATATAAATATCACTGATATTATGCATACAGTTATTACTAAAAATAGAACAAAAAAGACAATTACATAGATTGATAATGAATGATATTTACTTATGAATGATATTTACTTATCAACACTGTCAATCCACCATCTTCTATGCCACTATCATCACTTGATGCTGCAACTGTTGACTCTATTGCAGATAATGATAACCCAATGTACATTTCACATTATTAAAAAAATATTTCGAAAAGTTTCTTACTGATGCACTATGTTGTAGTTTGCTGTTGGCAGTGTTGTCAGTAATTGGATTTTCAACCATTGTAGTAGTTTTAGTTGGAGATTTAGTGTTAGACGCTGTTGATGGTACTTCTAGAACTTGGTTTGATGTAGAATGTACAGTGGTAGTTTCTATCATATCCGTAGCAGAGGGCGCTTTCACAACCTAGTTTAAAGCATAATTATATATTTTTCATATAATGCAAAGAAATATGTTTGTAATAATAAATTATATAGCATATGTTACTCAGTAAGGTTTTAATATAAATTAATACTTTTGTTTTGTTTTCTTTATTTGTTGAGAAGATATTGTTTGTTTGTTTGGAAGGGGGGGGGTGTTTTACATTTCCAATATATATTTCTATTTGACTTTCCAATTACTTTTACAGTTTAAATTATTAAGTTTCACGCAAATTATTGGTAAATACAGTAATTCTAATTAGACAATTATATTAATTTAAAAAAAAAATCACTTACACAAACTTTTCCAGGCCAATGGATTGTAATAGCAATTCTTGACTCTGTTAATATGAAGTTACAATTCTGTACTCCCATGCCATCTTCATTCAAAATTTTGACTACACTAACCAAACATTTTCTCAAATCAATTATTGCGCCCTTGGATGGAAAGAATCTATCAAAGGTTATAATTCCATGATCAGATGGACATCCTGTATATATTCCTGGTCCTTGCCACTTGCAAATACCCATTCCACAAACATGAGCAAGAGAATTGATTCTTGAACCCGATTTATTTATTTTTTTAATTTACATATATAAAAAGATCTACTATTGACCTTACTTATCATGTGATTTGGTTTCCCGCCGAGAATGATTTTTCATTAGCAAAAGAAATGACTAACATCATTCCACCAATTTCATCATAAACATATAATATAGTCGTTTAAATTGTTTTATACTGAGTATCGGTATTAAATCTAAATTCCAATTCATTCTAGAGAAATGAAATTACATTGAATGAAAGCGTCAGATCTCCTAAGTAAATCATATACTTATCAACCAAAACATCCCTCCTCTCTGAATTAATCTGCTGATATAAGTTTTCAAATCACCATGCCTTTTTAAAGTCAGTAAATAAAGTAGAGCTGGGAAAGGGGGGGGGGGGTGTTCCCATGTTGATTTTAAATGGAATATACAGACATTAGTAAATATTGAATTTAGTCATTTACAGAAAGGTTCTTTTCTTCAACATGCTAGGTATGAAAATCTACTCAATCAGAAGAAACTACCAACACTAACCCTTTGTGATACTTATGTTTGACCAAAACATGAGTCTTAGCAATGAGCAAGAATAATGAATCTGTTGATAGACTGTTGGTGGTATAAATAGCCAGAATTATAGTCAACCTGTACATATACATCATGGAATCGTCACCAGTAATTTTCTTTCGTAACAAGGAAACCACATCCTTAAAAAACGAGAAAATTCTCACGGCAGAGGGGACATATAAAACTGTCTCTGGAAATATAGCATCATATGCATATTCTGCAACCATTACTTTTTTTCAAGGAGGAGCATGGGTGCATCTGCACGGTGAGTGTATTTTGATTTTTAATTCTCACTTTTATTTATTTAGTTAACCTTTTCATTGACTTGGAGTTGAATAGTCATGTCACAGCAGCTGCTTTCGTATTTTATATCATAACCTTTATCTTTCCAGATAATAGGCAGGGGAAACAGGTTAGTTTTATGAAAGAGGGAATAGATGCCCTTTTCAGATCTATGAGTGCTATAGATAACGCAATCAAGGCGGTTGAAAACAAAGGACGGGGAGAAAGACCTCCACCTCCACCACTACAGCTTACAACTGGGCGACCAGCTGTAAGTTTGAACCTTAAACTACATAGTTTCATTTATAATTTATATATTGAAAACTGGGTAAAACCTTTAATCAACCAACCATTCATGATAGCAGTAGACATGTTATAGTGGTTAAGCACTTAGGTTCAATGTAGAGCACTTGGGTTCGAATTACAGATTGTGCAACAATGTTTAAGAAGTTGGAAAGCTTCTGCTTCCATGTTGTTATATAATTGAAACCAAATAACCAACCATTAATATATGAATAATAATAATAAATATTTTTAACAGAAAAAAAGAAAGAGTTCTACAATAGCTGATATTGGGAATGATTTGGATGATACATTACGTAATGTAAGTTTAATTTTTCTTTCTGATTTTACAACTCTACACATTTACTCATTTCTCTTTCTCGTTTCTTTTTTCTTTTTAAAGTACCTCTCTTCTTTTTCTTTATTAGTTGAGAGTTAACATCGCGGGCAATTCAAGAAGATGAAGAACAGAAATTTTGAGTGATGACTCAAACTAAAGTCAAAAAGACAATTCTCGTGGCATTATACTTAATCTATTATTGTAATCACTCATAACATACATTTTTCCTCGCTGACAATGGCAACTTCTCTTGTTTTCACTTTCGATAATAATTCAGAGCAGATGATACATTCTTTTTTTATTGAGAATTCGCCCGTTCTGCAAATGTTTTTGAAAAGAAATGCTTTCAAAGTACATGTCTCGCATATAACCAACCTTACTACGTGTCAAATAATTATAAAGAAACTAAATAAGCGCAAAAAATTACCAGCTGAGGTGAGTGTACTTATTGATTTCATTCGCCTCATCGATTATTTATGCATAAACACAAAATGTTTTTTTCATTTAATTCCATGGCGAATAATCTTTAACAATGTGTTGATGTATAAAGCCGTTATCTACGCCTTTCGCATATTCAATTTGAAAATCACTTTACGAGTATACGCTTCAACGTTTAACATATTCAGTTGTTTATCACCATTCATATTACAAATTTAAAAAGTATACTTGTAAAATACGAAGGGATTGTTTTAGATTTAACGTAGTTGTCGGTGAAGACTTACAACCACCATAGAGACGTGCTTTAAAAGGGTGTTTCTTTGTCATGGAAATAAACAAAAAATGTAAGAGGAAACTTTTTTCAAATTATAAGGGGGGGGGGGGTATATAAAATGCAACAGACAAAATTTAATAAATATTAAATTACACAGATAAGAAATGAACAGCTGTGAAAAATGTATCAACTCCTTTTATATTGTGTAGCACAAAAAATTTTTTACAACATTCTGTGGTGAAGGATCTTTAACACTATATTTTCATGAATGTAATTTTAAATGTTACTATGATTATACTCTCATTATCTAACATAACTCTCTGTTTATCACAATTCATGTTACAATTAAAACAAATCAAGAATAGCTATATACGATAAGAATTCAATTTTTAGATTTGATTTTTGTTGACATTTTTATTACATCTTCATTGAAAATATACATTAAACCGAAGTTCCTTTGCCCTGGAAACACAACAAAATGAATGAAGAAAAGAAAAAAAAATGGGGGGAGGGGTATTTCAGAATATTGTGATTCATCATTACTTGTCTCTTTATACATTTTTAATGATTATATAAATAAATATGCGATATATTTTATTATGTTTTCATGGTCAATATGCCTGGACATATTCTTATTTGTTATTTTACTACACATTTATTGTCATGAGAATTAAAATTAGATTTAGACAAGTCAATCTCTTATGCTTGATTTATTCTGTAATCTCCATAAGCATAGGTTTGGATTCCATCCTCACAAATCCATCGTTTATCATCGTAAGGAGACAATGATATTTTGTTGATGGATTTCAAATACAACACATGTTTATCACTTCTGATACTTTGCATAGTATCGCGATTGATTTGTTTATTCAACAAACAATCGATATAACCTTGGTGATCAATTTCTTGTTCTACAACAGCTCTGCACACGCCCTTGGCTTTCTTTACGTTAAGCCCTTTCTTGGTCACAAAGGAGTACATTTTTGCTCGCAGACCAACAAAGCTTGATACAGGCTCCCCTGAAAAGATAAAAAAAACCCATTTTTTATTTATCATGCAGTTTCTAAAATTTGTATTATCTCCACAATTGAAGCTATAGATGTACCTATTACTCACCATTTGCCTTATCCTTCATTTTGCCTACTACTTTCTTGTTTTTTTTTTTTATCTGAATACAAGAAGTGTTGCGTTTGGTATTCTTATTTATCAAATAAATATATGTATTTAATCATATCTTGATACATATCCTCAGTTTTAATGCTGTAGGAACAATGAATCAGTATCCGTCATGAGTAAGCGTGCTTTGTTGCCATACTTTTCCTCGATGAAATCATAATGGAATCGATACATGAACAATTTTGAGATATCCAATACACACATTCCTATGCAGATTGGTTTGTTCAACAGCAGTTTTACTCGACGACACTTCACTCCAACTAGATGTTTGTTGAATATGGTTATTCTCTCGAAGCTAGGTTTGCTTGTCAAACGTAGGAGTGCTCTTTTAGTGTTAACTAATTTAAAATTCATATGTAGACGTATGTTTTCCATAGTTTTTTCTGGTAATGACAAAAAAAAAAAAACAATAAGCATTAATTACACAGCTGAAAAGACTTGATTTACATTATAATAAATGACGGCTCAGTAATAGAATACTTTTCGATACTTAAAAGAGTATAGAATCATTTAAAGCAGATTACAGATTAACAGTATACATCACACATGTATGTTTCGGTTAATGAACTCACACCAGAATAGGATAATAGAATATGAAAATAATACATAAAAGAATATTTATAATACGTAAGAATATACCAACCCGAAAACGATATTATTGTAGGATTTGTGTAGGCTAATATCAAACTTGTTGGTTGCATTCTTTCTTTTATTTGTGTTGTACTCAATATAAGGTTGTAACCATGCTTTCTGAGTGAATGCTTAAACACGATGAATTTTCTTCAAAACAAGTCCATGATTTAAGTAAAATTGCAAGTTTCTGTAATGTACAACATATTCATCTTTATCCCACAATGTTGGTATGAGTTTTTTTGAAATAATTTTTTCACGATCTTGTATCATATTTTTAAAAAAATTTGATAGATATGTTTGTTGTATGCTGACAAATTACATCCTTTGATTTGAATAGTAGTTGGGGCTAATGGGTAATCCGAATGAAGTTCAACTAAGTGTTGGATACTCCAATGATACTTCAAATATATAGCCAGTTTCAGCATTTTCCTCCCGAGATAAAATATTTAAAGAGTTGATTTCTTGAGTAGATAGCCGACGAAAATCTCCTATCGGCAAAGATTCAACCATTGCTCCTCCATACAGATTATTCATATCAAAATATCCTAAATACTTGCTATCTTTTGTTTCATCGTAAGTGTCGGAGATGGTATTTATTGTTTGCATTGGCGTAGCGTGTAGTAATCATAGCCACACCACCTCCTATACCTTTCTCTATCATTTGAAATTGTTCCACATCGGTAATTAGCTCTAATCGTATAATCATTTCAAGACATGCCGAACAACATAAACCCGCTAATGTATAAAACTGTGCAGAATCTAAATCAACGTTTTCTAAAGTCACACTTCGAAACCTTTCAAAAACATCTGCCAAGAGAAGTACATCACATTTCAAATACAGATCATGGTAATCACCAAGTGTTTTTATATTCATTTCTGACCACACTTTTTGCGCATGTAAGTAGCCATCGTCTGAAATATCACACTTTTTTATCCTATTGTAGAATGCGGACTTTGGAGGAAGTCTTGTATCTTGAAATTTGCTTTTATCTGTGACATATGAATATGGATATACACCTTTTTGTAACAACAATGTTCTTTGCTTTTCGCATTGAAATTCTTTCTTGAAGTGTTTAAAATGCAATGTACTATCGTTTTTTAAATTACGTACGAGGGAATCCAACGATGCACTTAAAAATTGGAAAGAGTCAATGAAACGAAGTCGGGAAACACTGAAAGATATATAACGTTCTTGAGTATTAGCTATAACATTAAGCTTTGTGTTTTGTATTTTCCCAACTTTTGCATAATAAGATGTCCGTCAAAACCTCGTAGGTTATGAAAGATTACTGATATGAAATTCACCTGTCTGTATTGTAGATTGCAATCTCTATGTGCTATGCCAATAAATCGTCCATTTAAATGATCATGATTCCGCACTTTTATATCTAACAATTCAAACTCTTTATTACATATATGACCATGCGTAGCCTTCTCATATTGCTCCTCAATCTTAAGATCCACTTCCATAGGTTCTATTGTTTTGATTTTTTTCATCAACCTCTTTTCTTCTAGTAATGAATTCAACAATGTCTCTATAACATGTTCCCCACGATATACCACCGGTGGCTGAGTGAATCTATCATCACTTGATACAATCTGGTAACAGAAACCACATGGTTCAAATTTGGACAAGTTTATTGTATGACTAACATTTGGATCAGGATCTGTAAAACTCTCAATTGGCTGTACATAACTTTCTAGATCACTGTAGATAAGGTATGGAACTTTTAATTGTTTGGCAAAATCTTGAAATTCTATCACATCATTTTACCTGGTGTTGGCATTTCTATTTTTCGTTCACCTACAAACATATAAAAGTTTCTATGCTTTTCGAGAGTTTGATAGATAGATAGATAGATTATTGTTTTACGTCGCACCGGGAATATTCCACCCATATGGCGACGATCACAATTTAACACAAATCGAATCAAATTAAAACTAGCAATTAAAAATATCTAGGAAAGACCAGCTCTCATTGTATATCGTATCTACACATAAATGGTACTACTAAAATGTACATGTATATACAATTAAAATATGTTATATTTCAATATTATATTTTACTATATAAGTTAACTTCTTTTAAAAATGCAAGAACTTTCCAAATACTGACATTCTCAAATAACTCGCTCATACTTTTTACAGTATAATAGTCATTTCGAATGTGTGCAGTGTCTGCACATTCTAGCAATATATGTTTAATACTTAATAGACACCCGCAAGGGATACACTCTGGAGGAGGCTCTTCCTTTAACAGGTAAGAATGAGTGATCCAAGAATGCCCTATGCGGAGTCTATAAGTAACAACTTCATCTCGACGATTATTATGATTACAATGTAGTTTATTTTTAAAAATTGGCTTAAAATCATGAAGTTGATTGTTAACTTCATGATCCCAAGCTTCTTGTGTTAAAGTCTCAATATAGTTAAAAATACAAGTTTTAAAGTCGCTACATGGAATTTTACCTACAGTATTAGATCTATATACAGCTTCTTTTGCTACTTTATCAGCTCTAACATTACCAACCAAACCCATATGTCCTGGAAACCCAACAAAAATTGCAACCTCCAAAATTATTTAATAAACAAGATAATTGACTTTCTCTAAAATCTCAGAACATTATAAAATTACTGTGTATTGAAATATTTAATAGCCTGAAGACACGATAACGAATCTAGAATAAAACTATATTTTCTAGAATATTTTGTTTCTTCGATGTCAGTGTAAGTGCTAAAAGTATAGCTTTAGCTTTCTGCAGTAAATATAGAGCTATTATCAGGTAAACGTGCGGATAGTAGTAACGTCATTATCTGTAACCTGCAGCAGCCTGCAACTCTATCATCAAAACCTTAGAGCACTCTGTATTAGTACGATTTATAATCGGAGTACAAAGACGCAATCTCCGAAAAACATCTTGTTGATATTGGAGAGAGTTAGTAATCATGTTTCTTATAATCTGATAATTTTAAAGTATGACCTGTAGGTCTCTTCATCAACCATGGTGATGAAGAATGATATTTCATATTTAGCTATATCAAGATAGCGTGATGCCAGCACTCCTCGATTAAATGGTTTAACACGTAAGCCTATACTTTTAATGTTATTTGGTTTATCTAAGATATTGTTTTTCATATTTCGGCTTGAAGACCACAGTTAAATTGCAGGATTTGATGGGTTTGCATAGAGTTTAATGATATATTGTAATGTTAATTTCCACTCTTCTTTCATTCAAAGAAGGTTCATTTGCTTCCGAGTATAAACTTTGTACAGGTGAGGTCCTGAAAGCACCAAGACTTAATCTTAAGCCCTAGGTGATGTATGGTGGTCCAGAAGCTGTAAATAAGACTTTCTGAGCCGAAACCATAAAACAATACAACCATAGTTCCAGCTTCGATCGGACCAGCGTTTCTGTAAAAGCTGGAGCAACGTTGTACTTTTCAGCACCCCACTCTGTACTAGATAAAACTTTCAAAATATCTAAGGCTTTTAAACATTCTGACTTTTAAAGATTTAATATGCGGTTAAAAAAGACAATCGTTTAGTCAACAGATGACACCAAGAAATTTCCACTTTCGTTTACTACATTTATCCTAGTTACCATCCATAAAAAAGTTCTAGGGTCATTATTGCATTCGTCTATTCTGGCAGAATTGAACAACAAGAAGTTTTTATTTTTCGAAAATTTAAAGCCGTTTTCTATAGGACCATCTGAAATTTGGTCATTCAGGACAAAGCTGTAGTTTTCTCTCAATTAGATTCATATTTTTAACCGCGACAGCATATCAAAAAGTCATCAACATAAAGTGATCCATCTATACCATGTTTTTAAAATCTGTGTTAAGCTGTTTATTATGATACTAAAAAGAGTAAACCGACAGTTATACTTCCCTGAGGAACTCCCATTCTCCTGTTCAAAAGAATCAGAAACATGAGAGCCAAGTCGAACATTAAAACATCTATCTTTAAGAAAGTTTGGAAAATTAAATATTGGCAAACTGCCTCTTAAAACCCATATCATATAGATCCTTTAAAATACCATATTTCCAGGTGAGTATCATACGCTTTCTCCAAATCAAAAAATATGGAGACAACGTATGTAGTTGTTCTATTGTTCACAAAGGCATCGCGTATTTTACGTTTCAAGGGGCGCACAAGATGATCCATGGTTGCTCCTCTGCTTCCTGAAACCACACTGAATATCAGTGAGAAAATTTGTTGTGTTTCCAGGAAACCAGACAGGGAAGTTCATTGTTTCATTCGTTCTAAAGTTTTACAAAACGCCAGCTCGTTAATGATATTGGTCGATAATTTACAGGATCAGTATGATCCTTTCCAGGTTTTTGGAATGGGAATTATAATAGATTGTCTCCACGGACTCTGGAAATATCACCATTTAACCAATTGTAATTAAAAATTATTGTAGTAAAATATTTAAAGATTCTAAACGGAAGATGTTTTAAAATTTTGATAAATGTACTTCATCCGGACCAGTTGCAGGTATTCATGAAGATTTTTTGCAAAGGACATTTTGTTAATTCTTTCAATCGAAAAAGGTTTCAATTATAAATCTTCCTGATTATTCGAACGAAAATTTCAATTTTAATTTTTCAGATTTTTGTTTTTAAACGACGGAAATTGAGGGAGACAATTATCAGACGAAGAATTTTTTGAAAAAGTATTCCCAAACAATTGGCTATGTCTAGTTGGGATGTTAAAATATTAGAGTTTTATGGTTAAGATGTTTAACATTATTTGAAAGTACCTTTACCTTTGTATTCTATTAATCATTTTCCATACCTTCATTTGTTGGTGTATGAGTATTCACTTTAGAGACATACTTTCTCAAGATAAACGTTTGCTTACTATTAATGGTGCTGAGCCTGGCAACAGCTCTGCGTTGGCGAACTTTATTTAAATTTGACGAAATAGTGATGTACGTTCTAAATTCCTTTTCAGCCTTTTTTGCGAGCCTTTGATGACATTTTTTACAATTTTCATCAAACCATGGGTTGTATTTGTTGTTTTGAAAAAAGCAGAGGTTTTTAGGATATGTTCTGTTCAGAAAATCTATGAACTAATGTATTTGTAAAAAGTAAGAATAGGGTCGTTTTCAGCTAAATAATTAATTTGATTCAGGGGGATATTTCCGTAAAGACAATCAGATTGAAATTGACACCAGTCAGCTTTATCAAGTTTCCATCGTGGAATACCAAATTATTATTTGACGATACATTTACTATTTTAATATAAGTGGAAGGAAAAAATGATCACTCCACATAAATCGTCATGAACTTGGACCACAAAAATAGTCAGTCAAAAGCGATGGATCTGTTAAGAGTAAGAATCTATTGAAAGTATAGGTTTTACCATGCCTTGGATGTAAATAGGTACTGGACCCATCATTAAAGGACACATAAAATTCAATGTTTTGATATAAAATCTCTCAATTATTTTACCTTTGTTTTTTTATCAACACTTGTCACTACCCCCACAAATATATTTATGAGCATTAAAGTCACCTAATAAATTATACGGTTTAGGTAACTGCTGAATAAGTTTGGTCAAATTCAGTGCAATCTAAGCTTGAACTCGGGCCGGGGAAGGATATATGAACAAAATGTGATTGTTCTATGCAGTGTTATACGGCACAGCAACAAGCTTGTAAAAACTGTATTCTAATATAATATTACTATGCAAAATTGAATTTCGAACAAAGGATGGACGCGAACCACCTGCAGCTCTTTTCATTACTACTATAAATATTATATTGAAAAAAATTCTTCAATTGAAGAGTAGTCTGTGTCCTTAAGATGGGGGTTTCCTGTAAACAAAAAATTGCCGGTGAATACTGCTGATCAAAGTAGGTGTAATTCATTGATATGAACTTTTAAAACCTCTTTACCAGTTCCACTGGGATAATAGAATCATGACGATTCATGGTATTTTTAAAAACCAACCTCGCAAGTGAAGGCTTGCGACCTTTTTTCTTGGGGGATTTACCTGCGCTTCCCTAGAACTTGATGGGATAGGTACTCATCTGCAGAAATTACTGCAAGAAATATCATCCTTTGAAGAAGATGGGGGATAGCGTGATCCTCCCATTTCTTACTTCAAGTACCTCATTATTTGTTCCTTGTGATCACATCGGACCTAGACAGATTTGTTCGATTGAAACAGGTTTAGATGATTTTTAAACTTGTTTTTTTACTGGATGTTTGTTTTGAGGTTGGGACGCGATTTTATTTGAAATCGCACGGTATGTGAAGGTGATGTCTGAGAAGATGACGTTTGACACCGATTATTGGACGTAGGCGAAAAAACCAGAAGAATGATGAGAGTTCTGTGTTTCATTCCCGAAATAACTGTTGGGACACGCTACTAGATTACACTTTGTTTTTTTGTGACTACAGATTGCATAATTATATGTAGCAACTGGTCGTATATGAGTACTATTATATACATTTTCTTGGCTTCCGAAAAACGAGGATGCCTCTTTTTCAACTTTAACTTTAATAATATCTACTTCTTTCTTATCAAACCGGGCATTCTTTCGACGATGCATGATGGTTACCTTTGCAATTTTGCACACTTTACTTCTGCACAACAAGGTCCAGAAAAAAGCAAAAATGATCGGTCATTACTCGTCACTACCAGGTTATCAACGTGTCCACATCGATCACATGTCTTACGACCTCTGTAGTTACGTTGACCATGGTCCAAACTTTTGGACAGGTAAAACAACGAAGAGGTGAAAGGATAATAGAAATCGACTTTGGCTTTATTAAAACGTAGCCTTAATTTTATGGTTGATGGTACAGTAGATGTGCTAAAAACGTTAGGAGGAAAGTTCGTGTTTTTATTTCCTTTCCGTTTTCTTTCTTTCAAATAAATTGTTTCACACCGATTACTTTTTGGCTTTTGAGTTCACTTAAGATGACATCGTCTGCCAACAGCGCTAAATTCCTGTCTTTATCTCTCATAAAGTACCTTGACTTGTATTTAAAAAATCTATGTGGTACTACCTTCACCGCTTATTGTCCACCGAAGTGAATCACTAAGTTTGGTACATTGAGGCTTTTGGTGTCTTTTCGCACATTCAACATGAAGATTGCCATTTCGCTGTTTTGTTATATTTTTCACCGTCCCTGCAATAGATTGGATGGGTGTTTTTATCTACGAAGAAAGAAACGGCGAAGCTTTAGCCAAAGCTTTTATCATCCGGACGTAATGGACTAACAAACTTGTTCCAGTCGTCATCTTGTTGGGAAAATTCCTGGACATTCTTGCCTAAACGTTTCCGTTTACTGAGAGTTTGGTGGTTTGTAAAGCGGAGAATCCATGAGAAAAGAAGAAAATTCATTCCCACAACTACCCACCCTCCAGGGAGTGTCTACAAGGACCACGCAATACACTGTGGATCTCCAAACAGCAATGCACTGGAGTGGTTGTGAGAGTATACTCGACCATAAAGAAAATAAATGCATTCAACTGTCCAAAAGTTAACTCGGGTAACCAGTCGAGAAAACACTTAAAAACAGTCAATAACATGCAATTAATCCTCATTCCATAAATCGATTGGCCCATAAGCCACCGCCTTATCAAATATAAATTGATTTTAAAATTACAAAGATATGCAACTCATAGGGGGCAGGTGATGTATAACATACGAAATACTACGAA